>JAQQSO010000630.1:0-82303 GCA_028658305.1 Pachyuromys duprasi
ACCTGGCACCCATGACCCAGAAGCAGAGGCCAGCAGCCATCCTAGCAGCAGCACTTCTTGCAGCCACACTTCTGCTGGCAGCAGCACTTCTGCTGGCAACAGCCCTTCCCACAGCCACAGCCACAGCCACAGGAGCCACAGCCACAGGAGCGGCAGCAGGTGCGGCGGCAGCAGCAGACGACCACAGGTTTGCAGCAGCAGCAGCCACAGCAGCCGCCACAACCACCACAGCAGCCGCCACAACCACCACAGCCACCACAGCCACAGCCACCACAGCCACAGCCACAACCACCACAGCCACAGCCACAGCCACCACAGCCACAGCCGCCACAGCCACAACTTCTACAGCCACAGCAACCCATGGTGTCAGTAGAGAGGACTCAGGTGCAGTGAGGAGAGAGACTCAGGAGAGGAGAGGGAGATGTGATGCTCCTTCTGCTGGGGGAGCCCCTTAAATACCAGCCTAGGAGGATGTTGCTATGTGACTCAGGACACATGACAGTAGATGCTTCCTCATTCCTATTTATTCTAGGACTCAAAAACAGTGTAGAGTCATTTCTCAGACATATCCCTACTAGAAACATTTGGTTTAATAAAAGAACTAAGTGGTGAAGCTCCATTTACATGCTAAGAACTGGGCCTAAGAACTGTGTGTGTAAACAAATGAACTATACATGCCTTCTACAGTATGATATGATGAGAAGAGAACAAGAAAGCATAGAAAAATAACTCAGCACACATCTATTCTTTCTTTCTGAGAAAACTCTCTCAGCTTAAAAGCATGCCCCTTAACACTTCCTGGGTCTCACGTGTAGGGGGAGAGACTCGCACATCTCCCTGTGCTGTGGGGGGAGTGACGGAACAGATGATGCTGTCCATTGAGCATGCCAATGGTCAACGTGGCAAAAGATAAATGATGAAGGAATTCTGGGCTCAGGGCAGCCGGTCTGGTATAGCCAGTCAAGATGCAGCCGTCTTCCAAGTCACTGGCAGCACCAAAGTAAGCCAGCTGGGGGCTGTGTCCAAGCAACAAAGCACTGGGTCTTGCATTGGGCTCAGAACAGGTTCTACTTCTGTGGGGCACCTAGCTTATGTCATTGTTCACAGATTGCTTAGAGCCCTGTTTCGTTAATGTATAGCACAGGCTGGCAAAAGGACAGGAAGAAAGAGCACTCAGAGGACATGGTGGCCACCTCTAGACACACCACGGAAAGCATACGTCCTCCCAGCAGTCAGCACATGTAAATGTCATTCATTGCATCATCCATAGCTGATGAACGTATTGACAAAGACAAAGGTAGTACTGTGGATGGACAGAATAAAATGACTGCAATTATGAGAAGTGTGTGAACTTCATCACATGGTGTCCCAACTAAACTTGCCTCTGACTGTTAGAATCGCTATCCACTATGGTCTGAAGGGTGTCCTTCCAAAACTCAAAACCCTGGGGTAGGCCTGGAGACTATGCCTTTAAAGAGATGATTAAAATTGATAAGAATATTCACGTGGGGCCAAAATATGATGGAGATAGTGTCATTTCAAGGGGAAGAAAATAAAACACTGAAGTTCTCTTCATGTACACAGAAAAGGTCATGTGTAGCACAGAAGAAGGAAATACATACAGTGCTAGAGGGAGCCTCACCAGACACCAACCCCAGTGGCCCCTTATCTGGGGCTTCCAGCTTCTGGAACTGTTAGGAAAATGGCGTTCCTATGGTTTAAGCCCTGCCCCTCGTTCTGCCCCGTGTCGTTACTGCAGCAAGTTTTCTATTTCTCTCACTATCATTCTTGAAGTTAAGTCTTGATTTGGATTAATGGGGAAATCTCAAGGAATAAACCTTGTTTGGGTTCTAAAAGTAGAAAGACTGCAGACGAAAAATATAATCCTATACCAGAAGGCTGTTAAAACAAACAACAACAACAAAATGTCTGACAGTCAGATTTTTCAGGCCTTCTCTTTTCAGGGATTTATTTTTAATTTTTAAGTGTGTGTGTGTGTGCGCGTGTGTGTGCACGCACACACACGTAGATGAGTGTAGGTACCCACAGAGGCCAGAGGCACCAGTTTGCCCTAGAGTGGGAGTTGGAGGTGGTTGAAAGCAGCCCAGGGTGAGTGTTGGGAACTGAACTCTGCAAGAGCAACATGTACTCCTAACTGCTGAGGCATAAGCAAGAGATGTTTCTTAGAATAGCTGGTAAACTGGAGTCAATAAAATATAAAAAGATAAAATGGCTCATAAATTTAAGTAAATAACGGAAAATTTAAAGGATAGAGTTTAAGCATTAGTTTCACAAATGGCTTATTAAAGTTAAGAAAAAATATGCAGAGAATGAAAAAGATGCAATACTTAAAGATAAAGGCTGATAACTTTCTGTAGTGCTACAGCCATCTGTACTCAGATTCAAGAGTCTCAACAAATGCCCGATTCAACAAAATCAAGTAAGTTCAAATGGCAAACCTGATAACACTAAGGAACACACACACACACACACACACACACATACCAAAATGCAAAAACAGCCAGGAAGAAAATAGAAAGCTTTACTCTCACAATATGATCATTGAATCAGGGCAGATGTTTCTGGACAACAGAAACCAGAAGGTGAAATGTTGAACTGGAGTTGAGTCTCCATTTTCAAGGGTTGAGTAAAACAAGAAAGTTCTTAGTCAAGTTAAGGGGAGCACTGACCACAAGCAGACTTCAGTGAGGGATTTCATCAGAGTGTCGTCAGGAAGATCCAACATCTTTTCTGAGAAGAAAAGTGCTGAGCAAGTCTGGCAAGTTTATCTGAAGCCAGCGCAGAACAACCCTCTGCCACGGCCTCTAGTGAAAAGCCTTTGATGCTGGCCAAGGACCCGATGTAAGCTGGCTACAGAGTGACCTGAGTGAACATACCCTGAGGTCTCTGAGTTACTTAGGAAAGGGAAAGGCATTCTGTTACTTAAGCTCCAGCAGTGAAATGGACTTGTGATTACTTGGGTGGCAGCTAGAAACTTGGGACTTCTGCATTAGGGGAGATGGAAAAAAGGAGAAAGAGAACAACAATAGCGAAATGGAAAAAAAGAGACTTCAAAAGCAGTAGCAATGACTAATTCTGAAAGGAGGTAAAAATGAGAACAGGAACATATGATTAAAAAATATAAAAATGATTGTAATAAATGAAAAAGAAAAAAATGTATGAATGAAAATCTCTAATAAGCACAATTTAAAAGTGTGGTCTTTTCAAGTATGTATATATTTGCAGAAAATGAATTTATCCATTATCCACTTTAAATGACTATCCATTATCCACTTTAATTATCAAAATTTTTAAAAATATATAATGGAGATAGACTATATATTAAGATCACAATGGAATTAAGTTAGAAATAAGTAGCAAAACATCAAGTCTATAATCTCAGAAACAATAGAATTCTAAATAACGAATTCTAAATAATTCATTAATCAAAAAATAAGAATTACAAAGATAATGAACCTGCCCTATAAACCAACTCATGTGGCATAATTAGAGAAGAGCTTGCAGGGAAATGTGTAAACCTAAAATGTACATATTTGGTACAAATTTAGCAAGCCTCAGAAAGACAAATATGTTTTCTCTCATGTGCGGTTTCTAGATTTTTTATTTTATGCAAAACCTTGTGAGTAAATATGTAAGAGTAGAAATGAATCTAGGAAGCAAAGGGGACTAAAGCAAAGGATGGAGGGGGAGGGAAAGGGGAGAGGGTCGAGGAGTGTGAAGAGCAATAGCCTCAACAATGATGTATACATATAGGAAAATGGCCTTGTGTGACAGCACAATGAGTGAATATATGCAATGGAAGTTTTAAATTCCCATAAAGCTGGTTATCATTAAATCACTCATCCAGTTTAATACATTAGGGAAAAAAAAACACCCAAGTAAGATAAAAGTAATAAGACCCATTCGGGGGGGAAAAAATAAAAATCAAGCATACCATGTAAGAGTCAACCAAGCCCAAAGTACCAAATCAAAAGTAAACAGCACTACTGGTAACCATGAGGGCAACAGCTCCCTCAGATTCCTTCCTGGAACCTCCTTTAGACATGTATTCTCCGTTGCCTGGAGATAATCCTGAAGCGTGGGGTGAGAAGCGCGAAAATCAATCTACTTTTGAATTCCCTCCATTTTTGGTGAGGCGTCAGGAGAGCCTTTGAAAAGGCTAACTGTACTACCTAAGATACCGCCGGGAAAAGGAATTCCTCTGTCACTTCCTCCCCAACCTCAGGGACTGTGCCTGGTATTTCCAGCACACTCCTAGCTAGTCAAAATGCTAGAGCAGTAGTTCTCAACCTGTGGGTCATGACCCACACAGGGAGTATCAAAAAAACACAGAGATTTACATTATGATTCACAATGGTAGCACAATTACAGTTATGAAGTACCAAAAAAAAATAATAGTAATTTTATGGCTGACGTTGCCACAACGTGAAGAACTGTATTAAAGGGTCACAGCATTAGGAAGGTTGAGAACCACTGTTTTGGAAGGAAAGACAACATTAGATATAGTCCTCGGGCATTTTCTCAAGAGGCAAGGGAAAAAACTACAGCTATTTGAATATGAACTAAAAGAGGCATTTGTATCGTGCGGATCTGATTTTCCCTTCTAAATTGTCTCTTACAGGTATTGTAGCACAAGAGGATAAAACAACTACGGATTTATTTACACCATCAGGACCATGAAACGCCAACCGCTTACCTTCTTCTTCTTGCTCAAATCAGAGGAGTAAATCAGTAAATCCAAGGAGGACCTGATGACAAAATTCTATGGATTTGATCCTTGCTGTATATATTACCCTTAACTAATAATCAGTTTTTAAGAAAATTACAGGGCTCCATGGATTTTCAAATTTCACTTGCAGATTACTGTAGAAGGATAGGAAATTGTTATCCAGCTGGAAAACTGTGAAATTTTCTCATAACAGGCTGAATTTGTGATTTCAAAATTCATCCAAACTTCTCCCATTCCACAGGCAAATAATTGATTTCTTGATGTCTCATCTAAGGATATAGGAGGGACCCATGGTCCAGATATTCATCAATATATTTCTTTTTCTTGAATCCAACAGGGGGAACTGGCTGTTTTGATTCGTCTATTATGGTTAATTCATAAACTTTGATCTATCGTTTCCGATTCTGCTTATGTTGTAGCATTCTTTCCAGCAGTAGACTCATACTCTCACACATTCTGACCGCCCTGATTTTGTCGTGTAAGGAAATACGAAAGCTGATACATTAACCCGCCCATTTTTACTTCTCCACAAGAAAATTGGGAGGGGGTACCCATCTGCTGTCACAGACGGATCCACTAAAGCTCTGTGGATTCCTCTTCAGCTCCTCTGGCCCTGGGCTGTCAAAGACAGTGGTGGGGGCCAAGGAAGCGCAGCAGTCACCAAAGCAAACATCTAGCTAAAGGCCAAAAGGAGATGGTGACCATATCATCAGAAGCCAAGTCTGCTGAGTTAAGGCCCTGTGCACCAAGGGAGGTGTTAGTCTACAAAACGCAGAACCCCCTGTGTCACCTGAGAATCCCTTCCCAGCATACTAAGCTGCTTTGATTTGTGCGTCTGCCGTGACCACCTCTGGGCACGTGTATTGGTCTTAGGTTTCTCATCCTCCTTTGCCTCAACTTATAGATTGGTCGGATCCAGCTCCTATCATCTTTACTAACGACTTCATGTCTATAACTGGACCTTGGAACATTAATAGGCTCATAAATTCATCTGGAGAAGGGACTGTGTTTAATTTTTCTTTAGGATTTAAATCACTTCCTATATGTGTAGGACATCATAACATTTGTGTTCCTATTAAAATGGGCTTATGTTTGACAGGAGACCAGAACTACTAATCATACGAGTCTCTTTTCAGAATATTCTCTAGATTTTTCTGACTAATACAACAATGTACCAATGTAACTAAACACAGTTTGGATCCCTGTTATCGGTAGAAGAGTATTACACACAGTGCTTTCACTGTTCTGATATTATTATGTTTATAGTTTGCTTAGGGATAGTCTTGCATCAAATGACAATTAGATTTATCTGCAACATCTCAATTCAAAACTACTCTGGATATCCTATTAAAAAAAAGTAAAAGGTGGGAGATGTTAGAACACGGTCCAAGAATGGAGCCATGTAAGGAGAAAACTGAGTGCTTGGGACCTCAGTTTCTTCAAGACAGACTAGTTCTTGACGTGGGTTTGTACGCCCCACCCAGGTGGAGTGGATAGGAGTGAGATTACTTCAGATAATTTATCACAACTGGCTACTGCTGTGTGTTTACCTGCCTCTGTGGTTTGTGTGCCACGTGCAGCTTGCCCTTGTGATTGTACCCTTGACTCAGGAGATACTTCTTAACCATCAGAGCGTAAGCTGTCTGACGCTCTGCATAAAGCTGGCTAGTGTGTGAGCTTGACTTCATTTTCTTTACCGGCTCCATTTTTCCAGGCCCCACCACCTTGAGAGCAGTGACAGACCAGGAGCCAGCTGCTGACGGCATGTTGAAACTGCTGTCTCACAAGCAGGTCTTGAGCTGTGTCACCAGAAAAGTCCATTATCAAATGCAATAAAAGAAATGGGGTGACTGGACTTTGATCGAAAAGATTAAATTGTACTCGAGGTCCAGGAGGAGGAGACTCTATGGATGGACTTTGATCGAAAAGATTAAATTGTACTCGAAGTCCAGGAGGAGGAGACTCTATGGGAAAGCAATGGGGTCAAAGGGGGACACAGCAAACTTTGGAGCAAAGAATCAATAAGCATGTGTGATAGAAGAGGAATGTGCGAACCTTGCAGACTCTTGCAGGGCACCATACCAGGAAGAGAAATGTGTCCTTGGAAAAACCCTGGGCATGAGGCCAAAGTGGAAATCTAGTGGTAGACCATGAATGTGGGACTTTTTTCTGGTCACTAACAAAATTAGATACTGGGAAAAATTACAAAACAGATTCTCTCAGAACTGTGGACAGGAGAGGAGGAATTTCATACATGGACCAATTCCTCCACAGACCCACAGAGGTTTCATTAATCTGGAATGTGGAACTCCGATTTGATCTCCCCTAACTGTAGAGTAAGCAACAACCGCTGGGTCTCTCTGCCCCTCGGAGGTTTAAAGCAGGTGTTATCTCTGTGTTCTGTTCTGTGAACAGAGACACTGACATCCTGGCTGACTGTGGCAGCCTCCTGATGTGGCCAGAAGCCTAGACTCACATGATGGACTCCTTTCCCGCCAGCTGACTCACCATTCTCCATCTGTGTACAGCTCCCCTGGTCCTGCTTTCAGACCACTGAAGCTCAGCCCAGCCGTGCTTTCCTTACCACCATAGGACACATCTGGGGAGAGTAAATTAACTTTCCTTTACACACTGGCTTCTCCAAATATGAAGATGCTAGGTCTGACTGGATCCAGAGTGGGGAGTTGTGCAGGGAGACATTTCATCTTTATTAAAAATAAAAACATTAACTTCATGTTTTTTTAAATGGTTCATCAAAATACTGGAAGGTGCTAGAAAAGCATAAAGGAGACCAGGTCGTCCTGTCTCTCACTCTTCAGCCCCAGTGAGTGTCACTTAGGAGACAGTCTGTACAAAATACACCCATATTCTCTCTTCCTGATTATTTCAAGTGTTAACTTATCTACTGATTTACAGTTGTGGTAGATTCAGGTAACTTCTCTCACAGCTCCCTAACAGAAAGAGCTCATCTGTGGATCACGCACCCTCAAGTCACTCACCGCCCTCCTTAATTCTTGCATTAGGAAGACATTAGCCTTTTCCTTCCCGTGTTCTAAAATGAAGATGCTGGGACCCCTTCTTGTCTTTCCACAATGTCCTCTCCTCTAACCGCGCTTTGGAGTCTCTCCTGTTTTCACATTACATTAACATTTTACTCCTTTCTGAAACTACTGCAGACTACCCACGATTTGACGATTTGACGGCTGAGTGATTTGAATAATTGAAGAGCTACAAGTGCTGTTTACATAATCACCTGTTCTGTTCCCTGGCTGGGATTACATGTTACACAGCTGTTTACCTAATTGCTGGTTATAAACATTGCCCCAGTCGGGCACTCGAGCATTGTATTCCACACGGCTTTTTTCCGTGAGCCATATTCACCTCTGCTACTCTCCCCTGCTTCTTAATAGGATGGTTGCCTCTGCTATAAAGCCAGGGTGCCTGTGCTTTTTTCTAGCGTGGCTAGAATTCTGTGCAGATCCTTGGTAACACAACTCTGCTGTACCACAGTATGTGAGGGTGACTGATCACTGTAGCAAAGTTTGACACATCAGTGTCTTATTTTCCAGAAAGTACAGATGCAAAGTTGTAAACTATCTTCATAAGGGTATGCTAGGGAACTAGCCTTATCCAGAACAGACAAGGAAGGAATGAGAATATATGAGTCTCAATAGAACAAAATGGAATCTAGAAAATCATTTTTTTCAAGAGGAGGTTTTTTCATGTTATATCAAAACAGAAAGGGCAATCATAAGAACAGCATTATGGAATTCTTATTTCTGTTCTTCATGAAATCTTGTGGAGGGTATCCTTTGCATAAAAAGAAAGACAATTAAATCCAGATTGGAGGCAGATGAACATTTGCTCAGGACTGTATACTGGGAGATGCTAAGGTGATCCAGCTCCTCAGGAGAAACTTCCTCTGTTGACAGCATCCACAAAAGACAGTGCCTGAGCGGCTGAGGAAGGGACAAAGAAGGCAAGGTGTCACTCAGCACAGGCCACACAGGAAGAGCAAGGCTCCCATCAAAGCTGCTCTCGCCCTGTGTCTGGATTTTGCGTTCAGGGACTTTCACAAAAGATCTCCTCTGTAAAGCTTAAGGTTGGTATCTAAGGCAATGAGCATCATTAAATAGTAACCATCTTCTTAGTGATAAGGAATGAAGCATGTGTTCCTAAAAAAATCACCAAAATGCTGGCCTTTCCAATCTTTTCCAGTAGATGGCGCGAGTAGCAAATAGCACAGGCTCCTATTGAAGCGTTCAAAGATGGGTTGAACTGACTTCAAGAATTCATGTTCCGTTTATTAGCAGTTGGGGAAATAAGTGGTCATTTAATGATACTCAGCCGTGTAGATGTCAAGCTTATTCAAAGGTTATTCAACCTGTAGGAGTAGCCCTGAGAGGCGGAAAAAATAAGACCGTGGGACGACTTGAAGGAAATGGAGGAGAGAATTCAGAGTAGCACTCTCCAGCCCGGTAGGTACAGGACAGAGAGGAAAGCTCCACGTCCTCACAAGACTGCACCCTGCCTACATGACCTTTTACTTTCTGCATTCCCAGCCAGGAAATGTGTGCTATGTGAAATCTGTACATTCTGCAAAAGATTAGGAAAAAAAAATCTCCCCTGCTTCAATCTATGACTCTTTCAGGAACACCAGTGCTTGTTGGAGTCATAGATTCCTAAGCGTCAAATCTGACCCATTAAATCAGAAGGTCTGAGGACAGCCAGAGAGTCGGCCGATTACATTCATCAGGTTTCTCATGTGACCTGACAATAAAAGCTGTTCTCTCAGGATGAGCATGAGAGAGACCAAAAGGAAAAAGAGAACCAATAGGGATGGCTGCACAAATACTAGACTTGAGGTAGAGCAGGGTGGCGCCTCCACGGGAGCATTAAAAAAGCAGGGCTCAAGGTGGCGGGGGCGGAACCACGAAAGGCCTGGAGAACCTGAGTTTCCTCAAATCCCAGACTCCGGACTCTTGAACCATCATTTTAAAAACAAAGGCCTCTACATGAAAGCAGGACAGGAACTTTTGTGGGACAGTAAGTCGTCCAGTGGCTGGACACACACACACATGTATATATGTGTGTGTGTGTGTATGTATATATATAATTATGCAAGAATAAATACTTTATATAAGAATAAAGGTTGGGATACAAAGTGAATAAACTGTAATTAATATAAAAATAAAAATTTAATGAAAAAATAAAGGTCTAGCTCAGTTCTGAGTAGATGACTTTCCTGTCATTTCTGACAGAAACACAACCTACTTGAGATGCCTGTGCAAAACATTCAAATGGGTCATCAAGAGAAACCAATAACAGAGATGAAACTGCCTCCAAAAGTGTGTAAATTGAGAAGAGGGGTGAACCAGTCTGGAGCTCTGAAGAACTCCAAATAAGGTGAATTATTTAGGGAGAAATGACCCTGCACAGGACTTCAGGAGAGGTCAGGAGAAAACCAAATGTGTTTCTCTGTGAGGGTAGCAATCAAGGGACCAAAAAATTTTGACATGGGGAAGAGCAACCAATAATATCAGTTAATATTAATATTGGAGGGGTTGGAGAGATGAGTCAGCAGTTAAGAGTGCTTGTTGTTCTTGAAAAGGATCCAGGTTCAATTTCCAGCACTCAGATGGTGGCTCACAACCATCTGTAACCCCAGGTCCGAGAGATCCAACAGGTGTTCATGTGGTCCATATACATGCATGCAGGCATAACACTCAAGTCCCTGGAGAGCAACTGACTTCAATATCACCAGTAGTAAATGCTTTTCTTGTTGTGGCATAGCTCTTCACTGATGTAATCCATGTTCTGGTTGTCTTTGGCACTGACTGTTTAAACAAGAGCTTGGCTGGTGTAAGATGGAATAGTATTTAGCACAGATCAGAGGAAGGTGCGTGAAATGCGCCTCCAAAAGAGGCCATCTTCCTCTGGGCCCACCTTGGGAAGGGCAGAATTAGTGGCAGATTAAGGTGTGATATGTATAGGGGTCACCCATCCAGAGTTCTTCCCCCCACTGAGGGCCAGATTTCTGTCCATGTTTACACACTTTCTGGTAAACAGCAGTATCTCCAGCTTTCTCTCAAAGTGAACTTACTCAAAGGGCAGGTTGACTGTTACCATGAAGCATAAATATATTCACGGAAACACTTTAATTTCTCACTGTAAAAGAATTAACTTCTGAATAAGTTGTCCAGATACCAACACATCGGTTCTTTAACACTTTACATTTACCTTCTGGCTTTCTTTCACATTGAAGAATTCACACACACACACACACACACACACACACACACACACACACACAAACCTCTACCCCTCACTCCCTCATAGTCAGACAGAGAGTGCCATGAATCAAGGAAAGAAAAGAAAATCCTGTGATCCTCAGCAGGAAGGGAAGACACACGTTATATAAATTAGTAAACACCAAGCCCCTTCCTTTTGGTCCTCAGCTTCACTGTCCACTGACAGTTCAACATCATCATCAACATCACCACCTTCCAGGGACTCTTCGACAGCCTCCTCCCAGAAGGTTCCCAACCACTAGTCAAGGGACCATCTAGTAAGAAGCCTGGATAATTTTAGCTCTGTGTACCTATTCCTATCATTAGTAAGACTGGGGTCATTTGAAGCCCTTTAGTGATGGTAAACTCAAATCAGACATATCTCAACTCCAAAGTTCCGTGAATAATGAGCAATAAAACTATGTAGTCCCAACAGCATAGAATGACATCATCCTTGTCTCAGGTAAGGCTATATGGTTATAGGTCAATCTGCCAATTAGAGGCACTCCCATGAGAGTCAAAGAGCAGCAAATGTTTAAATGGTCAGTGTTCTCCAAGGCAATTATCTCAATTACAGTCAACCCCACCGCAAAAATTTCTACTCAGAGAGGCCTCTGGACAAATACTTAACATTATTTAAATGCAAACGACCTAAAGACTGAGAGAATACTCTCTAATATAATTAGGGTATATGAAAATAAAATACCATTAGATATAAACAATTTCTAGATGATATTGGATGTTGTGCCCCACATTATTTTGAGACAGAGCTGCTGGATGGCCTGGGACTTGCTCTGTAGACCAGATTGCTCTCAAACTCACAGAAATCTGCCTCCTGAGTCAGTGGGAGTACAGAGTGTACTACCATGCTCAAATAAGTATGCTTTTGAACCCAAAAATAAAAATGATTTTTTCTATGAATTCATGCAATTTGAGATCATTGGGGTACTGTTAAAACCCTTAAGGAAAGACACTGGTGTCTACCATTTTAACATATTTAATATTATTTGTATGTGTCTGTGTTTGTCTCTTATTGATTCTGTCTCTCTGGAGAAAACTGACTGCTACAATTACCAATCTCTCTGAGAACTGATAGAGTAGGATCAGATGGAAGGGGAGGAGGACCTCCCCTATCAGTGGACTGGGGGAGGGGCATGGGAGGAGAAGAGTAAGGAAGGATGGGATTGGGAAGAGAAGAGGGAGAGGGCTACAGCTGGATAAAAAGTGAATAAACTGTAATTAATAAAACAATAAATAAATTTCAATTTTTTTAAAAAGTGAAAAAACGTTTTCATATTAAAAAAAAAGGCAATTACCAATCTCATGTCCTATATTTCCACAGAGTTCATTAACCATCTGATATATGTTAGCAGAGCCCAGCGAAGTACTAAGAACATACCAAGTATCACAATGACAGTCTTTTCTATCCTGGGTCTTCTCTTTTAGGGGTGAAGAAAGAAACTAATAGCAACACATATATAACTGCAATAATAATAATAAAGGTGAGGAGTGTCAGAAAGAGAGTCGCTTTGGACAGAGTAGAATGGGAAGTCCCTACTAACAAGGTGACAGTTGAGTAGGATCTACAAGAAGTGGTCAGGTAACAACTTGCGGGGACCAGAAAAAGAGGACTCCAACAGGTGAAACAGGTACACCCAAGGTCCCAAAGAAAGCACGCACCTGACTGCCCAGCCTTTGTTGCTGTATCTAATTCCATAGTAGTACTTTGACCCTCCAAGGGCACTGTAGGTTGCAGTCAGGAGTCAGGTCCTATTGCTTCCATCAGCTACTTTGTCTTCCAGCCTCTATTCCTCGTGGGGAAACACTGAAGAAGTAGGACCAGACATGAATTCCTTCCGTAGCAGCCCTCCTTTCCACAGCCCCCTCACAGTGTTTCCCAGAGAACCAATCAGGGTTGCAAGGAACATTCGAGTAAAGCAGCCTGGAAAACATTAACTGCGTGTCACTAAAAATATTTGTTCTCAAACCTTATATTCGTTATTAATAGAATTGAGGCCATTGAAAACACATTTAGAAGCAGTGAGTTTAAAAAGCAAAGCTTTCTCTCCCTCCTCCAAAGTTCTCTGAATAATGAGGATCCATAGGAACTCAACAGCCCCGCTTTCTAGCTCGTTGACGTGTGACTCTAAAACTAGACAGGAGAGAGAAGAGATTTTAAACTTCTGTTTAGCAATAGGACTTTTCTTACCTGCAAGACACTATGTGGAGCAGTTATAAATAAAACCAAAGACTCCACGGGCAGAAACAAGCTCCTGAAAACTAGCCGGAGGATGAGTGTGGAATCCATGTGGTGTCAGTGAGCTTCTATTGCACGTACCATAATCACATTACCGTCTAGGGAAACGGCCAAGGTGAGTAAACGAACGAAAAGCTGAAATGACTGCAGAAACCTCCTCTTTCAAACCTGGCTGCTGCTTATTGAGTAGCGGCTTGCAAAGTGAGGACCCAGGCAGCTACAGCTTAGAATGGAGGAGAAACTGGTCGGGAAACTGTCCAATATGAGAGAGGAATTTATTTTCAATAATAAATAAATACATTAACAAGTGAGTGAATGAATAAATTAATAAACTCGTGAGTGAATATATGAATGAACAAGTTGAAATTTTGGTCCCAACCCCTCCTTACAAGCGTCCATGGGTTAGTAAGGGGGGGGGGGGGCAAACAACTGATGTTGAGGTAAGCCACTTCCGGCCAAGAGCCAGAGCCACAACTCCGCCTTTCACACGTGACCAAGAGGAGACATTTTTGTGACATATTCAATGTAGAGCAAAAATAAGTCTGAAGACGGCCTGTTGGGATGCAGAATGTTCAGAAAAGAGAATTTCTATACTTAGCATTTGCTCATCAGTTTTTACCTCATAATTTGCTTTCAGGCTCAATATGAGTTATATCTATGCCTACAACAGTCCCAGGACAATTTCTCTGCCAAGAGAAGATTCTAGAAGAAGCATAATGATGTAGCTTAAATCTTGAGAGTCTCCCAAAAGCTCATGTGTGGAAGGCGCCTTCTTCAGTCCATGTTGCTGTGGGAAGATTTAAGATTTAATCTTTAAGAAGTGAGGCCTAGCCCAGGAAGATAGCAGTTAGCCCTCAGGCCAGAACTGAGAAGAGTGATGCAGAAACAGCTTGTTCAAGATCACCCTGAGCTAAATATTATGATTTTTTTCTCAGTTTTTTTTTAATTTTCAGGAGAGAGTGTGGATCTGGTGGGAGGTCTCAAATGGAGTAGCCTTGAAGGGGTTTGTGGACCCTGGGCCGCCACTCCTCTTCTAATCTTTTACCTCCCACCCTTGGGAGAGTGGTTTTGTTGCACTACATGCTTCTACCATGATGTTCTGCCTCAACACAGTCATAAAGTAACAGGCCAATTAAACCATGAACAAAAATAAACTTTTTCCCTTTACCAGATGATTGCTCCAGTGACAAAACGCTGGGTAACATACATGGGTTGCTAAATAATAATAATAATAATAATAAATAAATAAATAAAAGTGGAAGAAGTACTTTTTAAATCCAGGGCTTCAAATGCTCTACCACTGAGCTAACTCCCATCACTAGCTACCCTTTCTTTAAAGTAAATTTTCTGTGATGATAATGCCAGTTGTGAAAAGCAAATTTTATATTAGAAAAATCTTATACAAATAACTCACATTTAGCATTTGAGCAGAATGTTATTTTCAGTAAAAGTCTTTGTTCTGGCCAAGCCATGGCACAGTTCCTCTGTCTGTGACTACAGAGACAAGATACAAATGCAGGAATAAGTCAGAGCAAGCCCACCACAACCACCTGACATATGCCTGCCTTCCTTCTTTCCTTCCTTTCTTCCTTCCTGCCTGCCTACCTTCCTACCTTCCTCCTGCCTTCCTTGTTCTCTTTATCTGTCCTTCCTTCCTTCCTTTCCCCCTTCCCTTCCCTCATTCCTTTCTTCCTTCCTTCCTTTTATTCACTCATAATTCCTTCCCCAAAGAGCCTCTGAATGCCAAGAACCCCATGGCATGGAGCTCTTCCAGGGTTTGAAAGCATAAACCTGTCAAAGACATCCAGTACCATCAGCCCCCACAAGATACGCCTTCATTCTCAGGGTACACGGGTCTCCAGAGATGATCAAGGAGAGCACTGGCAGTAAATATTGGCATCTCAGGTATGAAATCAGTATGAACTGAATTTACAAATAGAGCAAGGACTATAAAGAAGTTGACCCTTGAGTGTCAACTCCCCAATGTCTCTGCATTTCATGCAACAACCAGTTAAGGCTTGCACGTCACTCTTGTTTGAAAACAGCCATATGGGGTTCAACCAACATGCATTACCTAACTGAAGATATTTATGGGTGTCTACAAAAACAAACAAAAAATTTCACCCTCTATATGAATATGCATCTGTCCTATTTCTCTTTAGTAATAATGACAGTATGGAAATAAAAAAAAAAAACAGGACAATGAAAAATTTGGGGGAACCATACTGGGGATTAGATATGAAGCCTCAAACATGCTAGTCAAGTACTTTACCACTGAACATCTTTTCCATTTATTAATGTAGAAACAGTCACAGATTTTGTTACTAAAAACATATTAAACATATTAAAAGTTTAAATTAGAGGTATTGAGTCTATGTCCATTCCCTAACCAGCTATAATGAAGTAGCACAAATTGGTTGGATTGACAAAGCATAAGTTTATTACAATAGTACTAAAAGTTAAAAGTCCAAAGATGTAGACAGAGCCACATGGCCTCTGGATCCTGAGGGTTCCTGCTTGTTCGCTGGCAGTCTTTGATGTTCTTTAACTTGAAGACACATCACTCCTGTCTCTACATCAGTCTACACACTTTTTACTTTCTGTGTCTATCTTTCTCTTCACCAACTTTTAGTGTTTGTATAAGGACACTAGTCTTTGATTCACTATACTGCAGTAGGGACTTAGTTTTAACTAAATATGTCTGCTGGTGACTTCTTTTTCAAAAAGTCAGATCTAGGCCACAGAGAATCTGATCTGGGGCACTTACTTCAACATGTCTTTATGGGGGTGGGGAAGCATAGTCAACTAACTCTGGTCCTCCCTTTAGCCAAGCCTGGCTACTCTCAGCTACCTGGGAAGCTGAGGCAGGAGGATCTCAAGTTCAAAGCCAGCCTAGGTGACTTACTTAAACCCAAAAATAGAAAGTACAAAAGGGGTAGGGAATCTAGCTCAGTGGAAGAGCAATTACCTAGCATGAGTGAGTTCCTGAGTTCAACTCCTAGTACCCCAAGCAAATACAGGAATGGTGGGCTCAGAAAGCAAGCCCAGCTGTCTGCTTCTTAAAGCACCTGTCCTGGGCTGGAAATGCAGCCCATGTTCTTTTCTTGTACTAAATGCATTTGCTCCATCCCAGCATCAAACGTGGGTCCAAAGGTGTCATCTGAATGTTATCCTCTCTAAGTCCTAAATCTCATCATCTAAGTCGATTATAGATGAGACCTCCTAGCTTCCTCCAGAACCTTCTCCAGATCTGTCACTGAAGTCCACAAGTCTGCCAACATTATCTTCCAGATTATCGAGTGTTTCAAAAGCACCTCTGCCTTCTGCCTGTTATCACATCCCAAGGCTGTTTCTACATTTCACACCCTATTTCAGCAGTGCCACCACCCTCTAGCATCAAAACCAGTGCTGAAAAATCCCTTGTTCTGGAGGAAACAGAGAAAATTTTCATTGAAATGAACTGTCGGGAGCCTAGATCATGACATTCAAATAGCAAGCTCAACGGTGCAACTAAAATCCCAGAAGGTCTGTCCCAACACTTCTAAAAAGGTGAGGCCATGTGGTCAATGTGTATTAACCAACACTGCCGGGGGGTGGGGGGGAAGACCATTTTGGCGGGATTATATAGGAAATGTCACAAAGAATGCTGACTCACGTGAGGGGGAAAAAAAACTGCTGAACTATAGAGACTACGCTCAGCTCTCTTGAAGGTACATCCAGCAAATGTACACTAATATAGACCACACAGAGAGGAATCTAAGTGGATTTGTAAAGTATCTAAATGAGGAAGTCAATAAGCGTGTGGACAGAATGTTCTGTAAGCAGGAGCTAACTGACCGCATGTTCCCTTTAGTAGACAACTGTCAGAAAATTGACTATGAGTTTTCTTATGCAAGAGAATATTGACAGAGGACTTCCAGACAATGTGATCCCTTATTGCATTCATTCTTTTTTGCGACCCCTGTTAAACTATAAACTTAGTTTTAGGGTCTCTTCACCCTTGCGGTGGTTCAGCCTTGCTGTCAATTCATGGATTTTATTTAGAATCTCCATCAAAACAAATGTCTAGGGGGCATTTATAGAGAGGCTTAACTAAGGTGAGGACACAGCCTGAATGTGGGGAGTGCCATTCCCTTGCTGGGGTTCCAGATGGAATGGGAAGGACAGGGTGATCTGAGCATTTATCATCCTTCTTCCTGACCCAGGGTGCAGCGCAACCAGGCACTTCCTGCTTCTGCCGCCCACCACGCCTCCCCCACCAGAATGGATTTTACTTCCCTCAAGCTGAGAGCCAGAGTAAACTTCCTTAAGGGACTCTCCAGCTATTCTGTCACAATAACGAGAAGCCTAACTAATCATATTTTTTATTCTCGTAGTATAACCTTGAAACTGATTACACACTTTATATTATCAATAATTCCAATTTGCGGGTGTGGTCGGCTTGGATGAGTTAATACAAAACTCAGAGTCGCCAATAATGCATCAGTGTCACTTTAAACAAGGAAATCAAAGCACTTCCTTCTCATGTCATGGAACAAGAGGAAGCCGAAGTTTGAGTTCTCTACCTGCCTCTCCCTGTGTCTTCCAACCTCTTTCTGTTACACGAGTCTGAATCTGTGTTTGCCTGAAGGCTGTCCTGTGAATCTGTCCCTATGTCTATCTGTCTGTCTGTGTGAATGTGTCTCTCCATGTGCTGTCTGTGAGTGTCCACCCTTAACAAAAGGCTCTGGTCCATATTTATTCAACAGCACAGAAAGCATCACATGGGAAAGGAATGAGGGCTACGCAACAGAAAACTTTAACAAAGTTCATGAGGGATTGTCACTGATCCAGAAAACAAACACTATAAACATTGTTGTTTACCAACCAATGTCCAAATGTTGTGCTCAAGATTTATGGAGGATTTTCACTTAGTAAGACTGCTTACCAGTGGGCAGCTCAGTTCTTACATGGGTTCCTTAGTAAGGGGGGTGGGGACGGCCTCTAATATGGACTCTTTGGCTGCTTTTCGATCACTTTCCCCTGGTGGGGCTACAGTGCTGATTGGACTTGATATGCTGGTGGAGGAGGAGGCTCCCCTTCTCTGAGGGGTAGAGGAGAGGGGGTAGGAAAAACAGGGAGGGAAGGTGGGACCAGGAGGGGAGGGGGGATGGGGCTATGGCCAAGATGAAAAGTAAATAAATTTAAAAATGTTTTAAAGATTGCTTTCAACTTCTAGTGTTGCTGGTTTCTGCAAATGAAGTTAGAGCAGAGATGAATTACTCTGGGTCAGGGGCATGGCAGAACATGTAGCTTAAGGTGAAAGCTATACATTAGCTTAGGTTATAAAAGTTGATTACCTGAGAAATCTAAGGAAAAGAAAGTTGGTTGTTACACTGTTCTCTTAAAAACTGGTTAAAAAAAAAAAAAAACAACAGGTTGAGTACAGAGTAGAATATTATTACTTTGGCTATGATGTTTTGCAGAAGTCCCAGTCTCGTGGAATGTAAGGGACATTTTCATCACAGTGTGTCACCACAGCTGGGTCACACACTGTGAGATTTTGTTCTACCAGCAATTCATTGGTTCTTGTAAATTCCTGGGTAACCAGACCTATCCCATAAAAAGACATCCCCAAGCACAGACACAGTATTTCTAGGGGTAGATGGCACCCCAAGTCTTCTCCATTTAACACCATCTACCTCACACATACAGTAAAGAGAATGATTTTTATCTCTAAATCAGCAAGACTAAAAAATGCTAAGGAATTTGAGAAAGGTATTATAGCTAGGAGTAAGCACAGCAGGGGGAAAAAAAAACCTGATGGTTCACGTGATGGTAACATTGATAGCTAGAATGTTTATGAGCCAGAGTCCAGACTACGGGACAGCAGCCCAAAGCAATGCTAGGGTAGATGACCAGCCCTTGACCACTGTTTTCCGTGCACACAGTCTTATCCTCAAGATTAAGAATTTGCAGTAAAATCTACTTAAGGAAAAAAAATTGTAGCATTTGTTTGTTTGGCAACATTTTAACTACATTCCCAATGACCTTTGTAGAGAAAGGGTTAAATGTACTAATATCTGCCACCTGCTTGAAGTGTAACACATGACACTCAAGTGACCTGTGGTTGAACATTCGCTGTTTGAATCTTTTTTTCCCCTGTTATAATTCCCCATTAACTTTTTAAAAAGAGGAGATGTCTCAGAAGTAGAAACAGAGCCCTGAGAAAGGATTGTTTGAATCTTTAATGTCCATTTTTTCACTCCATTTCATTTTAGATAGACCATAAAATAAAATTATATATATATACATATATATGTGTGTGTGTGTATGTTGGGTGTCTTCCTAGAGAGTCATTAGTTTTCTGTAGATTAGAATGAGTGCTCTGCAGTTCAGAGTCTGTGCCCATAGGCAGAAGCATGGCAGATAAAATGAGTCCATGCTGTTTTTTTTTTCCTTAAGTTAATGAATACACCAGCCACCCTTCTAACACAGGTACAAAAATCCCATTGACAGGATTGCCATACCAGTGTCATGTAGTGGAAGTCTTTAAAAACTCAGTTCTGTTAGGTAACGTTAGCTGTGTTTTAGTGCCAGGTGTGGGGTATGAGGTTGTAGCCTATTTGCCTCATCTGGTCTCTGAGAGGGGCAGGGTCTTTGCAGGCTGTGGACAGTTTTATTCTGAAGACTCTGAGAGGGTATGAATGCCAGAGCCCAGAGAGTTGGGGGACTCGAAAGGTGAAGGCTGCTGCCGCTGCTCCCCACCCTGTTGCTCTTTGTGCAGTTTGGTAACAAGTTGGAGATAATCTGAAACTAAGATCCAACTTGCCCTCAAGGAACCCAATGACACTAACCAGCAGGAAGTAGCCAAAGAAAACTCTGCCCCTTTGCCCCCTAACCTTCCATCTCTCCTACCTGGTGTTGGGGTGGAAGAAGTAATTGGGGTGGAAAGAGGAGCTAAAGGCCTTAGGAACCCCAATAAAATAGCTAAAAAATTACACCAACAAGTGCCCCCACATAATCTTTTATTATATGTATCTTTTCTTATGGCAGGCTGGATTCCCTAAGCTAAAATCCACAAATCTGGGCATTTGGCTTTAAAAAAGTGGGTTGCCAACCTTAAAGTGGAATCCAGGGATTTCCAACATCAACATTCGGAAGCCACAACCTCTCTTCTCTCAGAGATGATGAATGGGGTCTGGGAAGGTAGCATACTGTACAAGCAAGAGACCTGAGTTAGGATGCACAGCAGCCACATAGAAGGCGGGAGTAACAAGGAACCCAGTGACCCAGTGCTGGAGAGACAAGAACAAGAGAACGGGGGCTCATTGACCAGCCAGTCTAGATTAGAAAGTGAACCTCTGGGTTTGTTTGTTTGTTTTGGTTTTGGATACTTTTAATTTTATTTTATTTATATATTTATTTATTACAATTTATTCACTTTGTATCCCCACTGCAGCCTCCTCCCTAGTCTCCTCCCAGTCCCACCCATTCTCCCTCTTCTCTCCCTAATTCCCTGATAGGAGAGGTCCTCCTCCCCTTCTGTCTGACCCTAGCCTATCAGGTCTCATCAGGACTGGCTACATCATCTTCCTCTGTGGCCTGGCAAGGCTGCACCCCCTAGGGGAGGTGATCAAAGAGCCAGCCCCTGTTCCCCTTACTAGGAAACCCACTTAGAAACTGAGCAGCCAATGAGCTTCTAGGGGGGTCTAGGTCCTCTCCATGCATGGTCCTTGGTTGGAGTAGTGGTCCCTGCAGGCCCCATTAGATCCAGGTATTTTGGCTCTGTTGTTCTCCTTGTGGAGTTCCTGTTCCCTCCAGGTCTTTCTCTTCCCCTTTTTCCATAAGGATTCTGGCACTCTGGCAAAGTTTGGCTCTGAGTCTCAGTATCTTCTTCAGTACCCTGCTGGGTATAGTCTTTCAGAGGTTCTCTGAAAGGCCCCTGTCCTGTTCCTTGTCTTCTCCTACTTCTGATGTCTATCCTATTTGACCTTCTGTTTTAATGAGAACAGTGATTGAAGGAGCACCTGACATTGACCTCATCCTCCATACCCACCCACACAAGAGAATACACCCTTTCCTGCACACAAACCAAACATATAAAACAGAAGGGAGGTGGCTTAGAGTTGCTATTGCTGTGAAGAGACACCATGACCACAGCATATCTTAGAAAGGCAAACATTTAATTAGGGCTGGCTTGCAGCCGTGGACAGGATATCATCCCCTGTTGCTTGCTCCTTTCCATTTTTTCCTTCCTTCCCTCCTCCTGCGGTGAGCAATGACACTCAATATAACACTCTGTAGAAACACTCAGAGGTTTAGTCCATTGTCATCATGGTGGGAAGCATAGTGGCATGCAGCCAGATATGGTGCTGGAGGAGGAGTTCTACATCTTGAAGCACAGGCAGTGGAAGTGACTGTGAGCCATACTGCGCATAGCTTGAGCATATGAGACTCAAAGCCCATCCCTACAGTGATGCACTTTCTTCAACAAGGTCACATCTACTCCAATAAAGCCACAGTTCCTAATAGTACCACTCTCTATGGCCAAGCATGAGTCTATGGGGCCATTCCTATTCAAGCCTCCACAGGAGGAAGGAAGAAAGAAAGGAAGGAAGGAAGGAAGGAAGGAAGGAAGGAAGGAAGGAAGGAAGGAAGGAAGGAAGTTAGTTAGTTTTGTGCTATGCAGGACAAAACTTATCCCTGCTCTCAAAAAGTTTTCCAACAAATATAGTTATGCATATTGAAATATCAAAGCCTTCCAAAGGCTTCCAAAGAGTAGCTACGCTTACTGACGGTATGGTGTGTGCCAGGCAATGTTCTGAGATGTGTAATCCTCATAGCATGTTATCATCTCCACTTTACGCATAAGGAATCAGGTACAAAGAGAGACAGGCGTTGGACCAGAGTCACCCGATAGAGTGCCTTGCAGTAAGATCTTACTGGAAGGAGGTGAGTCAGAACATCAGGAGTGGGAAGAGCTGGAATGGGTCAGGGAGGCTCCAGGAAGGAAGTGGTCAAGGACTGAGCGGGTGACATTTCTCCTGGAATTGTTGCCTTTCTATGCAGTGTCATTGTTCCCCATTCAGCCAGAGGCTGAGGCGTGTGGCTGTAGCCTCTCACTTCTCAGTACCAGCAGAGATGAAAGAAAAAAAAAAAAAGAAAGGAAAGGAAAAAAGGATGAGGGCTAAGCAGCAAGTTAGAAAACTACTTTTTGAAATATTTTTGCGCATTTGTGTGTGTGTATGTGTGTGTGTGCACATATGCATTCAGGTATCTTCAGAGGCCAGAGAGAGTATTAGATCCCCTAGAGCTGGAGTTACTCCTGGCTGTGAGCCACCTGGCATGGGGTCTTCTACAAAGGCAACAAACGCTCTCACTCTCTAACCCCTTAGCAAACTAATTCTAAATGCTGTCCTTTAACTTTACCCAAGACTCACGCTTCTTTAGATGCTGGGCAGTTCTCTTTCTAGAAAAAAGGTAATTATTAAATTAATTTAGATTACTGACACTGAGCCAATGTTCGCTTCTAGTTGAATGCTTAAGAAGAACTAAGGGGCCTGCCCGCCCTGTAAATCTTCACTTTCAAAAGCTTATTATTCACATTTAAATAGTCATTAAAATGTTTCTGTATCATCAACAGCAATATGTTAATGAGTTAATGAAACTGACTGGAAGCTGAAACTTACTTAGCCATGTCTGTTGATTTTATTTCTTATGTACACAGTGTTCTGCCTGCAGGCCAGGAGAGGGCACCGGATCTCATTATAGATGGGTGTGAGCCACCATGTGGTTGCTGGGAATTGAACTCAGGACCTCTGGAAGAGCAGCCATGTGCCCTTAACCTCTGAGCCACCTGTCAAGCTTCTTTCAAGTCCTGCCCTGTACTAAACTTCTCCATCAGGAAACACCTAACTCTAAAAGAATAAAAGAGGATTTGATTGACTTACCTAGACTATATTTAAGAGTTATTTTCCCTCCTTCTCCTTTCCTCCTTCTGTCCCTCCCTTCTCTCTTTTTTCTCTCTTTTTCTCTTCCCCACTCCCCACCCCCCCCCCCACCCTGCACACAAACTCAAATACAGAGCTGAGATGAAACCTAACTCCTCCCACCAGGTTTTCAAATCATTCTAATTTCCCTCATTGAACAAGAAATCCAGAATCAAAGGGTTAAGTTCCTGTGTGTTGACCTGGAATGTACTGTCACTGTTTCAAGGATTTTTTTTTTCATTTTTCTGACTGAAAGACAAAAGGCACATAAAGAAGGAAATGTATGTTTTATGACATGAAAACCCATTTGATTGATGGTCAGTCCTTCTAATTGTTTATTTTTCTTTCTGTGTGGTTTTAATAAATATGAATTGCTAATATAATTCAATGAGCCATTCCTGGGCTGTTTTTTGTTTTGTTTCCTCATAAGAATTCTCTGTCTAGGGCCAATAGGACGGAATCAGTGTGTGTGTGGGGGGGGGAGGGGGGGTCAACTGTGCAAGCTTGGCAATCAGAACCCGCGTGTAAGGAGAGAACTGGCTCCACAGGTATCTTCTCACACGGACATCATGGCATGAGCATGTGCGCAGACACATTATTATCATCACTGTCACCATCACCATCATCGTGGTCTTCATCGTGGCCATCATCATCTGTTTATTTGGATTTTTCTCCATGGTAAAACTATCAGAGCCATTTGCCATATCTTATTTATCAGGACCAGATAAAAATATGCGCCTCGGTGTGAGTTAACTGACACAACGGCCCTACACGCTGGTCCAGTTGCTTGTCTCACACTCCTTTAGTTGGGATGGCCACACCAGCACTTCTTACAGTTTCTGAAATGAACACGTGAGTCTGAGTCCCAGCGTGCACTTGCAGGTGTGACCCTTGTCCTCAGGATGAGAGACAGAAGGATCCCTCTCAATTGCTACCACCACCCTAAAATAAATCTGTTTCTACCTAAGAGGATAAACTACTTAATGTATCTGGCCTTGTGCAGATTGCAGGTCTTGAATTCTACTTAGAGGGTGGCCAAACAGCACTTTAAAATCCCAGAATGAACACAACAGGATGAAAAGGGATGGGCTAGCCCAGGAAAGAGGATAGTGTGAAGAGGAGACAGGCCAGTAAGAACATGTTGGCTTTATAAAAATCTTATCCATACACATGAGCAAGTATACCAACATGCACATTTCCCCCTTCAGATGTGGTCAAGGAGAGTCACCGATTCCTCCTCTTAATAGCAACTGTATCACTGCAATCCAGACAGTTTAAACAATATACTTGCCTTATTTTTAACTCTCTACCCTCAGGGATTTCCAGTTTGTTGCCTTCAGATTTAAGAAAACTACTCTCTAGTCCCAGACATATCTGTGAGAACAAAAGGTAACTGAGACCGGCCACCACCTGCCTCCTGTCTCCTCTCCACAGCCAGGCATGGTACCATTCTACATCGTTTTCTGCCTAGCCTCTCAAGCACATCACGCTTGTATTCCATCGTCATGGGCAAGGACCAAGGACACAGTTCTTGCTAACAATCAGCCGTCTTCGGTTATTCAGCCAGGGGTTGCAGGTGAGTCCAGTGAAGGGGAAAGGCTTCATGGAAGAGGGTGGAGCAGGAAGCCATAAACACAGATGTTTATGCAGCTGGCTCTTTGTCGATTTGCCTGGAGTCAGCCTGTGACTACTTCATCCCTAGTTACTTACAGCTGGGTAACCGATACTCAATTTATCTCACAGGAAAAAGGTGGAGACATCGAGTGACCTACATTGGCCTTGAGAAGCTCTCTGGGGACTGAAGGTTTCCAGCTGGCTGCCGGCTCTACTCTTCGATCCCTTTCTGGGTTCATCTGGGTCAAATATCCAGCTGAAAAGCCCTGGTCAGGGATTTGGGAGTTTATATACTTCCCCATACACTTTTTTCCCTTTTCAAGAATGCATTTTTGTCACCTTTGAAACTTTTTTCCAAAGAAGGTGAAGTTGGGGGAAGGAGATGCAGGTACAGAAACAGTAGCGTGACCTGATAGACGCGGAGCTCTAACGGAAGAGAAGGCAGAGCTAGGAACGACCTTTGAAGCTGCCCCAGCAACGCGCACGTGTTTTCCTGACATCAAATGAAACTTTGAAGTTATTTATTTTAACGTTGAGTTGTCTCATGCCCACTAGTTATTGACATTGTCAGGACCCATTGTTGAGGTGCTGTTCTGGTTTTCCTTTCTGAACCACTTGACTCCTCGATCCCGTTTTAGGATTCGGTTCATACTGAACTCTTCCAAGGATTAAAAAAAAAAAAAAAAAAAAAAGAAACCCTCTTCTACTCACTTAACATGCTCTCATCTCTGAGAAATACGCAGAAAAGGTGGACTTTTCAGAAAGGTAGCTAGCTAAAAACTTTTGATTTAAATTTTTTTCTCTCTTTGTGATACTAAGGACCCTGATTAGTATTGAATTTTTAGACAAAATTGAACAAATCTGTCTCTGACCATTAGCCTCATACATGAAGCCACATTGTAAAGGGGAAAAAAAACGCTAGAACTTTAGGAGAATTGACAATTGCCTGTTTGGCTCAGAGCCAGGAGCACATTACTCATAAATCTACAGCGTATATTATAAAATGAATTTGTCCGAGGGAGGTGTCGTATAGCTAGATACATGTTTTCCCAAACAAGTGCCGGTCGGATCAGAACTGAAATCAGTGTCTCCTATCCTCACATGCTGGCATTCAGGCTGGAGAAGCCTTCACTGCCAGGGATTTTTTCTGTCCTGAGAGAGCCAAACCATCAGCTGCTAAAATCACTGGATGCCGGCATGTGCCTGGTCATGACAACCAAGTGTGTCTTCAGACATTGCCATGAGCAAAAAACAAAACAAAACGAAACAAAAACCAACAACAACTGACTGACAACCATATTATTAAAGTTTGGTTAGGCTGAGTTTAAACACTGTTTTTGAGTAACCCTTAATAACCATTATGATAGTAAAGTAAAACTATAAAGATGTTTATCAAAAATTTCTCCACCGAGATGAATAAGTTTTTGTTTGTTGTCTTATAATTGTTGTTGTTGTCTTTTATTGTTGTTATCATTGGTGTGTGTGTGTGTGTGTGTGTGTGTGTGTGTGTGTGTGTGATGCACAGCAAACATGGAAAAGTCAGACAACCTTTAGAGAGTTAGTTCCTGCCTCCCACCTTCCCCGGGCAGTCTCTCCTGCTTCTGCCACCCTACATACTCTGAATTAGCTGTTCTGAAACCATTAAAGCGGTTCTCCCAACTCTGCCTGCCTCTCCTCTCACTGTAAGAAAGCTGGGGTTACAGCGCTCCTCCTGGGGATCAAGGTTGTATAGTGAGTGCTTTTACACACAGGGCTATCTTGTAGGTTCTGTTTCTGGGAGGGTCTTTCTTTGTAGCAGGAACTGTCCTTGAACTCATGATCTCCCTGTTTCAGCCACCCAAGTTTTGGAATTACAGTCATATGCCAGCATGGCCAGTTTAGGCAGGACACTTCTGAAAATCAAGGACTCTGAAGTTTACCAGAATGCTGTCCCATAAAGAAGCTGAAAGTAATTGCTAAATGAATAAATGAACAAAGAAGAGGACAAACAAATAAACACACAATAACGAAGCATGCAGAGAGAGTTCTTGAAAGCAGTTCTTTCAGGGAATTTGAGGGCATGTCATTAAATGATTCCACAGAGATGGAAGGAAATGCAAGGACAAAGGGAAGAAGACCATCTTTGCTAGACTTTCAGTAATGTCACAAGAGTGGGACATCATCAGAAAGAGAGAAGACTACAGATCAGGGAATTATAGCCTAAAGATTGATAGTGGGTCATACGAACACCAAGTGTTCACAACTCCCATTCACACCCTTGTTTGGTGCTGCCCAAACCTTAACAGGGTATTTCTCTTCACCCCAAGCTCTCAGTTCCCAAGCCTGAGCCAGCACAGAGTTGTGGAATGTGCCCTTATCAGCTCTTTCTGGCAACTGGCCGCCACAGTGGAATAGCTTCCTGTCTGTCCTCACCCAGCCTTTCCCCTCCATTGTCCAGCTTCCTCTGCCAATTCTGCTTATCTCTGCTCTCCCCTCCTTCACCCCAGGAAAGAAAATCCTGTTTCTCTTTGATTTTGAAATACTTGTCGATTTCTCTGATGTGTTCTTCCTATTTGCAACAGTCTATCTTTCAAATAAAGCCTCTTCCGAAATCCAGATTTCCTTTTATTTGACACCAGGTTTTTGAGCCTGAGTTTTACCATTTGCAAAGGGAAGGAACAACAGCAACAAAAAAGTGCTTCCATAGCCCCTTTCCAGCCTGTGGATTTAGAGACACTCTTGGTTTGTTTCAAACATAAAAAGGAAAAGATATGCACACTTCTCAGAGCTGGATCGAGTGTGATGTCCTAAGTGTGCTGGAGCACGGTTATAAGCCCACCTCTCACGAAGGTAAGGCAGGGGGGTTACAAGTTTGATCCAGCCTAGGCAAACACTGCCACAAAAGAAATAAAAAGAATTCAGTCAGTCACTATTCCTAACCAGGAGCTATCTCTCCAGCCTATGTCACTCTTCTTTTATATAAGAGCCTAGATGTTAGGAAACCTGAAGGCTGTTTCTTATATGGTTTAACACAATAGACTAACATTAATTCCACTTTTCCCCAGAGTGGCTATGGCAGCCTTCACATTGGGCTATGTGATAGACAACTGGAATCTTCGGAAACAGCCTTGGAGAGCTTCTCCAAAGCAGATATGCAACCCCTGCTTTTTTCCGTCTTTTCCAATAAATACTTGGATGTTCTTTGCTGACCCTTGGATAGTCAAGCAAGATTGCATGCATCATAGCAGCAGTGTAAGGATTTTTTGTTTCCTCCTTTTAATTAGCCAAATCTGAAGCAACAGAATGTTCTCACTTATCCTTCCTCTTCCATCATTTGGTCATGTAATGTCCAATACTGCCCACAGGAGACAATCAAACTGGATTTCTGCTTCAATCAACGTTCTCAGGCCTTGCTTAAGATTACTCTGGGGTAGGGGCTGGAGAAGTGAGATGCTCACAATTAATAATCAATGCTTGTTTTAGAGGTTTCAGACTGTCTTATTTAACAACATAAGATGATAGTATGTGACTCTAATTTTGACTAAATTTAGTTTTACCCCATATTTTCCTTGCCTGGTTGAATGATCCAAACATAGCACAACTAAAAAATATCTAGAGGAAATGGATAAAATCCTAGATGTATATGACCCACTAAAATTAAATCAAAAAGCTATAAGCAACTCAAACAGATCTATGATGAAAAAATGAGATGGAAGTGCAATAAAGAGCCTCCAAACAAATGGCCAGGACCAGATGGGCTCACTGCTGATTGCTGCCAGGTTTTTAGGAACTGACATCAACACTCCTCAAACTAGTCCTCAAAACAGAAAGGAAAGTAGCACTTCCAAACTCATTCTATGATGCCAGTATTCCTCTGATACAAAAACCAGATGAGGCAAAGGCAACAAAGCCCAATTTCTCTGATAAGTATAGACACAAAAATTCTCAATAAACTGAATCAATGAAACATAAGATCATAAGCATGATCAAGTCAGTTTCATACTAGGGATACAAAGCTGGTTCAGCATATGCAAATATAGTCAACAATAGTTGAGTACAAGGCTTTTGTACCTTAACAGATGTCTCTGCTCAAAACTGTATATAGTACACATAGGTTTATATGTGTAATATGTATTGTATTCTAACATACACTGTATTCATATGTACACAAACACATATTTATAAAATCATATTTCTTGAGAGTTAATTACATATAGTACATTCACACTTTATTATATATAAATTGAGAACAACACATGTCTATATAACCATGGCTTCAAGGTACAGTCATTTCATGCCAAATGATACCCTGGTGTCTTTCCAGTCAGCCTTTTGTCCTCACCCTGGTCCACAGCAACCATTGGTTGGTTTTATATCACTATAGTTTGTTGTTTTAGAAGGCCACACAAATATAATCATATTGCACAGCCCTTCATTCCTAGTTTCTCTTGGTTAGCATAATGTCTTAGGGGATATAATGTTGCGTTGAGAAATATAAATAATGTGTAGTTAATGTACTTTCTGTTTTGTATACATGAGTGGAAAGCGTGAGACAGAGCCTGTGGTCATTTCCAGTGGCATGCTTCTCATGCTAAAGCTTCTCCCTAGCTGTAGATAACATTTTGTCTCACTAAAAGTGAGTTAGCAAGTTCCATAAGTCTATCTTCAGTCTTACAGACAGTAAATGTTACCTGTATCTATAAACACTTAATGAAAATCCCTTGGAATGTTGAGATTTTTTTAATACACTTCCTTTTAAATCTGTTTTATCCTTATACTAGGTCGATTCATGAAAAAGTATATTTAATAAACATTAAAATTGCCAGGCGTAGTAGGGTACACTTATCTCAGTAACTGAGATGGTGAGACAAGAGAAGCATCATTTTAAGGGCAATCTGAGCTATGCATTGAGAACCTGTATATGTATATATGTCTCAAAAATATATACATATATATGTGTATATATCCTATATACATGTATATGTCTCCTGTATACACACACACACACATATATATATATATATATGTTTAAAATGATATTCACATAGATTCAGTATATTTTGATGGTATAAAAAAAGCTACTGTTACTTTCTAAAATAAAATTCAACTCAAAGAATCTCTTCTGGATTCCAAATTACCTTCGTTTTTTACAAACTATTTTTGTATATAACAGGAAAAGATTGTTGAAATTAGCAAAAAATTGGGTTTTGGTGTGGATGTTTATTGATGGATATTTTAGAGACTTTCAAGTTTAATAAATTTGAAATGCATAAAAGTTAGAGTAAACAGTGTTGTTATAAAGCTCCAACTTTAGCCGTAATTTGTGTATGGCCAATCTTGTCCCATGTGCATTCCATATTAAATTATTTACCCCTGTTCCTAGATTATAGTGAAGTAAAACTGATATATTGTTAGTATATCAGTTATCTTATTAATGCAACAAGCTTCATGAGGTCCTAGATAGGTTAGACTGCCTTCTAAAACACACCGTTTCTGTGTGGTATGGTGGTACATGCCTGTAATCCCAACACGTAGGAGGCAGAGAAAAGAGGAACACCAAAAGGTCAAGGCCAGCCCAGTTTATACGGTGAGTTCCAGTTCAGCCATCTCTACCTACATGGCAAGATCTTCTCTTAAAAGAGAAAGAAAAACCAAAAAACCCAAAAACTATTCCTGACCCACTGGTGTTTCCAAAATATGTGGAGGTAGGTACCTTTCTCTATCCTAAATAAATAAACAATGCCTATACAAATTATATAATGGTCATTTTAATTTACATTTTCTAAGGAATTTCACATTAATCATCTCCAGATAGCTCTTGTACTTTCTGCAAACCTGTTATGTATTTATTTGAAATGGGTAAATCTCTATGGATAGGATTGGCAAGGGGCTTAGGTTAGTTAGAAGATTAGAAATGAGACTGAGGTATCATGTTGTCGACTTGACAGACGGTAGAGTGGAGGATGGCCGTGGCTATGGGGAATTATTCTGATTAGGTAAATTGAGGTCAGAAGACCAGCCTACAGTGGGTGGCGTCATTCCTTAGGCTGCAGTGCTGCATTGTGTGAAATGGGGAAAATGAGATGATGAATATAGCCATCATCTGTGTTCTCTGCTTCCCAACTATGGATGGGATGTGACCAGCTTCAGGCTCTTGCTGTCTTGACTTTCTTCACCATGGTAGACTGAACTCTTTAACTATCAATAATAAATCCTTTCTCCATTGAGCCATTTTTGTCAAGGTATTGCATCACAGCAACAAAAAAATTTACTAGGAGGCTATTTGTCCTTTCTATATGACTCTATACAGCCTGGCTTAAATGTCTTTTTATGACCAGTTTATACATCTTGACCTTTCATCAAATAAAAGGCTTATATCAAATAAGTTAGGCTAAGCAGAGAAATCTGCTGTTTAGCAGTGAAATTCGTTTTACTTTTGTGTTTCTAATAAATCAAGAACTCCCCAGTAGCTTTAGCCTTCACACTTAAAGCAATCCGCTAAAAATCTTTCTTTGTGTTTCTACCATGTCTTCTAATAGCTTCTGGTGTCTTCACCTTTATAGCAACTTTCAATTAACTTCTTTTAGTGAAAGGTATTTTAAATGTCAGCTCCTAGAACAAGGCCAAAGCAGGGTAAGTAAGCAAGCAAATAAAAATAGTCCAAAAGATATTATAGAAAATAAATATTATTTGTCAGTTTTCCCCTAAACTCCTAAAAATCCCTGGCTCTAAAATGTAAGCTTCTTTTAAAAGCTCATTTTTAGTTGGAATTTAATTAAGCTGCTTAATTAAGCACATTTGAATTAAACTTTTAGAAGTCAAAATATGAATGTTTATTGGCTGATGAGTCCCAAGTCCTAATCGTAAATGTTCATTTATCATACGCTACATTCATTACATCCTGTGAATATGGTAACAAGTGATACTTCAAAAAATGTGTATTTTTTAAATGGAAAATATTAACTGAATCGGCAATTTTACATGACATAGAAATTTGTCAAAGGGAAAGCTGCATGAAATAGTTCAATAATTTTCTTAGCATTTCTCAAACTGTTGTTATAACATTGGCTGTCTGTGGCTCTCCCAATTTAAAGATGGGTTAGGTGGTTTTATAAAGAGATCCAGGACATACTTTCAGAGGTTACTGGGGAATTAGGGGAAAAAATATGAAAACTAAAAGGAGTACGTTTTACACCATCTAGAAAAGGCTGAAGGATCATTTAGAAATAACGTTTGGGTGCACAGCTCCTTACACAAGGCACTGTAACTATGCACTATCTTTGCTGAAGGCCGGAGAAGGGCTGTAAAATACTGATGACATAAATTTCCTATGAAAATCTTGATTTATAGAAGCAGATGAAATTCACCATCCCTGAGTCAAGGAAGATATAGAAAGAGGTCCTATGCCCTAATATCACACATAGCCACACATTTCAAAATATAGGTTCATCATTTAAAACCGTCGTTTAGTTAGATAAATGAGAGCCGTCGCGGTAGAACATACAACTATGAGACACAGGCTTCCTCCATCCTTCTCCAGGCACAGCCACACCTAATTCGCAGAGAGACCCTTGGGAACAGGGACAGACGAGACATCGGTTGTTGATCAGATCCTTCCCCTACTCGGTAATCTCATTGCTTTCAGCTCTCCTCCCTGGGGGATCGTGAAGTGTAAAATATAAACAGTGAGAAGCACACAAGAAATAGATGCTGCCGGAGGGGTCAGCTGTGCTCGGTGGCGCCTGCATCTCACAAAGCCCACAGCCCTGCCTCTGCATCCCCAGCCCTAGGCAGACAGACCCTGTCCTCAGCTGCTCTGGGACCAGCTGATGGTCCCTGATTGCATTAGATTATCTGACTAGGATAACTGGTGCATTAGTCTACTTTTAATTAGATCAAAATGGGTATCACGAAATGGAGTTTTAGTTGTAATTCCACGGAGCTTAGGAAGGGGAAAAGGCACTCTGTGAAGAGCAAAAGAGGGACGTGATCATTTTAGGGGCATGAAATGGGGATTTGTTTCAAGTTTAGACAGATACGTATATACAGAAATTAAATTCTTTATTTTTATTTAGTTATCTCTGTGTGTGTATGTAAGTGTGGCTCATGGGGAGGTCAAAGAACAACTTTCAGATGCAGGTTTTACCATGCCATCTTGTCTGAGACTGGATCTCTGTTGTTTGTGCTGTGTAACTACTCAAGGCTAGCCGGCCTGCCTCACCTGGGTGAGCTGGGATTATAGATGTGCACCACTGTATCCAGCTTTTTATGGGGGCTTCAGCTAGCGCTTTTACCTACTGAGCTGGCTGTCTCATCTTCCCAGACTTAGAATTCATCGTTTTATTTTTTAATTGATATTTGCACCTTAAATTAGGTACAGGGTCCAGGATATCACTCAGTTATGCAGAGCTTGCCTAACATGCATGAGGCGCTCGGTTCCATCACCAACACCCAACAAATAAATAAATAAATAAAATACTGTGTACTGCATTGTCATTTGATGCATGACCACCACGATGTACAATGATCAAATTATTAGCATTTCCAGCCCCACAACTGTTATCATTTCTGCATATTGGGAACCTTTGAGCTCTTCTGTAGCGATTTGAAGCACATTTTCAACTGCAGCTGTCCTACTGTGTGGTATGACATTAGAGCTACACACCCTCAACTGTGTACTGGCATCCTTTCTGCACCCTCTGCCATCCTTCTCTCAAAATAGTATTTGCAGTAAGTGTGGAGCCTGCGGCACTGGAGAGTCTAGATAGCTCAAGCAAGTGCATTTCATCATGATAAACGCACGAGTCGGTGTGGTCTGCTGGTCTCAGGCTCTACCACTTCACAGCTATGTTAGGGTTTCGTTTCAAAGCACAGGTGCAGTTGAAGACCAGATTTTCTGCTATCAAATGAAGTAACTTTTGTGACAGAATGAATAAATATTGCATTCTGGGTTCTTCCTCATGGCTGGCCCAGCCTGCTTCCTTATGCAACTCAGGACCACCTGCCCAGGAGTCACACCACCCACACTGAGTTGGACCCTCCTGAATCAATAATTAATCAAGAAAATGCCCTCACAAGCAGGTGAGATTTCCTCTTCCCAGTTGGTGCCAAGATGGCAAAGCAACAAACAACCAGAACATGTGGTAGAGATCTTCACTCTTATTACTAGTTTTTCATTCTCCTTTAAGGTAAAAATTCTTGAAAACTTTCCCTGTGCACTGCTGCCCTTTTTCCAACCCTCCATTGATACTGAAGTACATGTTCAATGAACATCCCATGACTGAGCTACCCACCCTCCTCCCTCATCTTGCTTCCCAGGTTTTTTTTTCCAATACATTCCTCTATAGTTTTGCCGTCCTCTGCCTGTCCATCAACAGCATGGCTTTAGCCAATGAGTTCATTCGTCATCAGTGTTCATTCTACTGCACCTGTGAGTAGCATTGATGCTATGATCACGCTGCCTGGAACAGTTCCTTAATGACTTCTACAACACTGTGCAAACTGACTTCCCTCCTTCACGACTGCTCCATCCTGTCAACTCTGCTGACCTTGGAAAGCCCTGATGCTCTCTTCTCTGTATATTGTACGATGACATCCTACAATCTCTCTCTTTTTTTTTGCACACTGATGACAAAGCTCAAGCCTTGACTTATATTACGTTTCGGATCCTCTGCCAATGCTGTAGTCCCAGGGCCAGCCACTCCCTACCCTTGTGCTTTATTTGCTTGAGATGTTAGGCATTTCGAGTGTAGCTGCTGAAAGCCAAACTCCAGTCCTCAGCTGCTCACTTACCATTTCCATCTGATACCTACTAAGTATACTGGTCCAGCATGCCCAGAAAGAACCTACTTTTGCTCATATATTTATTTATACTCTATAAATAGATGGCCTATATATACTTAGACTATACAAATATGTTTGTATGTATATACTAAACAAAACACTTACTCATTCTTATGGCTTGCTCTATAAATTTTGAACTGATTAGCCAGCCCCCAGAATCATACAATGCATGATAAAGAATCCCTTAGCCCTTAACTCTTACACATTGACCCCTGAACAGTGTAGACTTGGTAGAAGTCATAGTTAGAAGAATAGAATCTTTAAAAATTAGTTTTCTGGCTCTCAGCAGCACCAGTCTGTCGGTAGCCCTGGCTGACCAACTCAACTACCACCGAGGGCCAGATCCGACTGCCCCACCCAACATCTACTCCATCTGTGAGCTGCTGGAGTGTGTGAAGGGGCCAGTCCTGCAGAAGCAGAGCCAAAGGATCTCCACAACTCTGGGCAACAGCAGGCTATCTGACAGTAGTCTCATGGAGGGTCCAATATTGGTGGTTGGCAGAAGCCAGAGGCCTTGAACCAGACCAACGACTCATTGCAGTGAACATTTACATGCAAAGCTCTTTGAGCAAAAGTATATATTGTGTGACACACTGCACCTTCCAATGCCACTACAAGGAATGAATATGTGATGGAGAGGCAGAAATGATGGGGGACCAGAGGGGTATGCACAGTGAAACTGGAGATCCCACAGCTGTGACAGGTGTGAGGGAAGGCTGCAATCGATGAATGAACAGGTCCTTACACAGTATGGTGGCAGGCTGGTGTGCAGCAGCCTGGAGCTTGTGCAGACTCTCTCTCTCTCTCTCTCTCTCTCTCTCTCTCTCTCTCTCTCTCTCTCTCTCTCTCTCTCTCTCTCTCTCTCTCTCTCTCTCTCACACACACACACACACACACACACACACACACACACACACACACACACACACCCTCACAGTCACCCTGGCTCTGAACAGTGACAGGATATTTGAGCTGAAGAATGATCCATTTAGTGAATTGGAGTTCCTCGAAAGACTCCCATGGTCCCCCAGAGGCCATACTGGTCTGTGGCTGTGCTTCAGCAGAGGACAGGCCGTACTGCCACTGGACACCCAGGAGAGGTTCTCAGCACGTGCTGATGCTGGAGACCAGCTGGTCACAAAGCCCAGGATCCCTGCTCCCGCTGACCATAAGGAGCAAGAAAGCTACTCTTGCAGAAGCAGCTTCAACGACTGCAGACACACATTTGTGGAAGACAAACATAGAAAGCTTCTCTGACAACCCCTAGCTCCATTCTAACCCAAAAGAAAGCCATCAAAGAGAACCCTTAAACTATTTGACAGGGATGCTGAAGCATAGTTCTCCACAGCTGATGGCTTCTGGTGGGGATACAGGCAGAGAAGGACTCAGCTTTCCTTGGGAGGCTGGCCACTGGGAGTTTGGCTATGCTACAGTGAGTGTATGAGCAACACAAAATTGACTTGGCTTTTTTCTTCTTCTTTCTACTTTTTTCTTTTTTGGGGAGAGGCAGGTCACAAGGGTTGGGGAGTAGACATAGGAAGACAGACAAGTGAGTGTGACTGAGATGCATCAATAAAAATATTCTGTTCGGGGGTGGTGGTGAAAAGTTTTCTGAATGATTTCTGGGTTTCCTGGAATTGATTAGGTAACTTGGCTACATTTTTTTTAAAAATTCATTTTATATAATCCCATTGTGTAAATGTACCACAATTTCTGAGCCCATTCCTCAACTGAGGAACATCGGGACTGTTTCCAGTTTCTGCTTATTATGAATAAAGCTGCTACGTCAGAAATTGTGGTAAATTTACACAGTGGAATACTAATCAGCAACTAAAAACAAGGAAATCATGAAAATTTCAGGCAAATGTTGAGAACTAGAAAAGATCATTCTGAATGAGGTATCCCAGAAGCAGAAAGACACACACGGTATATACTCACTTATAAGTGGATATTAGACAAATAATATAGGATAAACATACTAAAATCTGTACACCTAAAGAAGCTAAGCAAGAAGGGTAAGATGATCAATCCTCATTCCAAAAGGCAAACGGGATGGACATTGGAAGAGGGAGGAAACAGGGAACAGGACAGGAGTCTACCACAGAGGGCCTCTGAAACTATACCCAGCAGGGTATCAAAGCAGAGGCTGAGACTCATAGCTAAACTTTGGGTAGATTGCAGTAAATCTTATTAAAGAAGGAGGAGATAGAAAGACCTGGAGGGGACAGGAGCTCCACAAGAAGAGCAACAGAACCAAAAATTCTGGTCACAGGGGTCTTTTTGAGACTGATACTCCAACCAAGGACCATGCATGGAGATAACCTAGAATCCCTGCACAGATGTAGCACATGGCAGCTCATTTTCTAAGTGGGCTCCCTAGTAATGGGAACAGGGGCTTCTCTGACATGAACTCAGTGGCTGGCTCTTTGATCACCACCTCATGAGGGGGGAGCAGCCTTACCAGGCCATAGAAGATGACAATGCAGCTAGTCCTGGTGAGACCTGATAGGCTAGGGTCAGATGGAAGGAGAAGAGGACCACCCCTATCAGTGGACTTGGGAATGGGCATAGGAAGAGATGAGGGAGAGAGAGCAGGATTGGGAGGGGACAATGGCGGGGGCTACAGCTGGAATACAAAGTCAATAAATTGTAATAAATAAAAAAATATATTAAATTTTTTCATTATATATATCATTTCTTTGTTGTTGTTCTGCTGCTCTTTGGGAATTTCATATTTATACAGTGCAATATGATCATATCCAATCTCCCTAATTTTTCCAACCAACTCCCCCACCTCACTTTCCAATTTCATACCCTCTTTTTCTCTACTTCCTCCTCCCTCCCCTCCCCTTCCAACACTCCTCCTTCTAATTCATAACTAATTAAGTCCATATAAAGCTTCCCACGTGTGCATGAATATAGGCCATCCGCAAGAGCATGGGCAAACTATCAGTAGTTACAACACAGAGAAGAACGACTCTCCCTCCCCTAACAGCTATCAGGGCCTCTGAGATCCTCAAAATCTACACCAGTTTGAGCTCATGAAGACCTTTTGCAAGTAACCACAAGTGCTGAGTGTTAAAGCTGGGTCATATCCAGAAGAGGCATTCCACAGCAATTCTCCCCAACCTCCACCGTTCCTTCCACTTTCTCTCCAGAGATGTTCCCAGAACCTTAGCATGGGAGGTGGGGGAAGTAAGGATAATATGTCACATTTAAGGCCAAATACCCAGAGTCACTTATGGTTTTAAAGTCTATAATTTGGACTTGGTAGGACCCCATGTCACATGCACCAGAAGGCATCTGGTAGTAATACATATTAGAGTCATGAGACAGGACAATTTAGTATTTCATTAGGAGAAGGACTGGTCTCTGAAGACCTGATCATAACTTCCTATGCAACCCTTTGTAGGAGTGCTATCATGGCAGGTGTCTCAGGAGTTTTTGTTAAGCTATAAAACACCTCTCAAGTTTTGGAATATATGAACAGGGATTGGTTCACAAAGAGACACAAAGGAGATTTTTGTGGCATCTTTTATTTTATTAGGAAAATTTGAAAGTGTTATACAAGAACTGTAAATGAAAAAGGAGAAAAGAAAGGGTACAGTGAAATAAGGGGTGGAAGAGCAAACAAGGGGGATAGTGAAGGTAGTAAAAAGCACATGGACCTCACGGGAAAGGGGGTCAGAGGTTGAAAAGGCACATGAGACCTAGGCTCAGCAGATGTTTTCCCCCTGAGAAGGCTCCTACCCATTTGGATAGAAACAATTCAGATGAAAAGACTTGAAACACCAAAGGCAGGAAGAATCCATGACCAGAGGGAGATGGAAGAACAGAGAGCCAAAAACAGAGTGACACAGAAGCCAAGATTCTGGAAGGATCTTAGCAGCAGCACTTCTTGCAGCCACACTTCTGCTGGCAGCAGCACTTCTGCTGGCAACAGCCCTTCCCACAGCCACAGCCACAGCCACAGGAGCCACAGCCACAGGAGCGGCAGCAGGTGCGGCGGCAGCAGCAGCAGACCACAGGTTTGCAGCAGCCACAGCAGCCACAGCAGCCACAGCAGCCACAGCAGCCACAGCAGCCGCCACAGCGCCTGTAGCACCTGTAGGTGGTGCAGCTGTTGCAGCCACCACAGCCTCCACAGCCACAACCACCACAGCCACCACAGCCACCACAGCCACAGCCACCACAGCCACAGCCACCACAGCCACAGCTGCCACAGCCACAGCCGCCACAGCCACAACTTCTGCAGCCACAGCAACCCATGGTGTCAGTAGAGAGGACTCAGGTGCAGTGAGGAGAGAGACTCAGGAGAGGAGAGGGAGATGTGATGCTCCTTCTGCTGGGGGAGCCCCTTAAATACCAGTGCTGGGGAGTCCAGCAGGGAGCACCTGATCACTTCCTTACTGTCATGTGACTTGCTGTACATGTGAGAATCTCACCAGCTATCATTTACCTCTCTTCTCAGGTATCCTTGACTTCTGCATACTTCAGTTGTGTTTGCTCTTCCTTAAGCTACCCTCCAGTATGAATCAAAAGGGCCTAACATTTCTGGGAAGAATTCTGGGCTCCCGGGACCTGAGAAGGCTGTCCAAGCAATGGGTGGTCTTCCATCTTCTCTCACAGCGTTCAAAGCATGGCCTCTGTGAGCTGCGGGCTGTGCTCACAGACCACAGGCATCTTCAGGGAGCCCCTGGTCCAGATGTCCTGTGGGCTTCTGAGATGTCCACAAGTGAAGGTGTGGTGTAGACCCTGCCTTTGGAGAGCTTGGAGCAGAAAGACAGTCTGGGGTGTTGAAGGAGAAAAGAAGAACAGATTCAAAGGTCACTGCCAAGTGTGAACACCACTGTCTTCCTTACAAGCAGGGGAATCAGCTGGGGCTGCAATCAACATCAGCACCTTGGCAGATGAGGCATTACCTTGTGATTCATCCATGGGGCAAATGGTGCCGTAATGACAGGTTTAAATGCAGCACTCCATCTGTGAAGCCATCAATATTATAAATGTTGTGACTTTTGTCATCTTCCACTTTGAATCAGGAATTAAGTTTAGTCTTTAATTATGGAATATAAATTCACCTGTATAAAACATATTGATGCTTACTAGCTTGGCTAGGGTTTCCAGAAGAATAGGTTGTATGGCCTTTTCCTTTTATTTTTTAAAATTTATTTATTTTTATATTAATCACAGGTTATGTACTTTGCATCCTAGCTGTAGCCCCCTCCCTCATTTCCTCCCACTCTCCCCATCCCTCTCTCAGTTCCTCCCTGCCCCTTTCCAAGTCCATCTGACCCTAGCTTATCAGGTGTCTTCAGGAATGGCTGCAATGTCCTCTTCTGGGGTCTAGCAAGGCTGCTCCTCCCTCAGGGAGGAGGGAGGGTCAAAGAGCCAGCCATTGAGTTCGTGACAGAAATGGTGCCTGTTCCCCTTTCTAGGGTACCCAGTTGGATACTGAGCTACCATGGGCTATACCTGAGCAGGGGTTCTAGGTTATATCCATACATCCAAAAGAGGCTCAAGTACACAACAAGGATATTTGCTTAACCATGTTCATAGCAGCTTTATTCGTAATAGTCAGAACCTGGAAACAACCCAGATGTCCCTCAGTGGAGGAATGGATACAGAAATTATGGTACATTTACACAATGGAATACCACTTAGCAATTAAAAATGAGGAAGTCATGAAATTTGCAGGCAAATGGCCTTTTCCTTTTATTAAATTCATTTTTTTTTGATTCACCTTATATCCTGATCATAGGCCCTTCCTGGTCTTCTCCTGGTCCTCTCCAACCTCCCTAAACAGCAGGATTCTTACTGTATCACACCAGGGCGTGGACAAGAAGAGGAGGGTTACATGGCAGGATCAGAATATGGCTTTGGATCATGGTAAGGCTTAAAGCCTGCTCACCAACAAAGATGTCATGATGAAGACTCTTCTTTATCCAAGTGTGCAGGAGCACCCATCTCAGAATGTGGAAGTTCTAGAAAGTGCTCATTTCACCTGAAACATACAACCTGCTATTGTTCATTTAACTAGGAAGCCCACCGCTCAGAACCTGCTTCCCTACTTGGTAACATTGCTCCTTAGGCATCTAAGCAGTAGGAAGCATTGAAACATTCCTAGGGTTATTGGTGCTGCCCTTTACCCACTCCAGCCTACCTGGGTGACATCTGGTCCAGAGATGGCTTTCACAAAGGCTTTGAGGTGGGTGTAGCTTGAGTTATGTGCAGATCTAAGTGAGCTAGAGATGTGCAGATAAGTGTGAAAGTGTTACAGCGCCGAGCAAGCTGAATCTGGTGAGGCAGAGGAGATAGCAATGAGGTATAGAAATGGTACATTAGGAACCCTTTGTTTGTCTTTTTTAAAAAAAAATTATATATTTACTTTACATCCAATCGTAGCCCCTCCCTCCTCTGCTCCAGGTCCCTCCCTCCCACCCTTTCCACCCTATACCCCCATCCCCTTGTCCTCAGAAAAGGGAGGCCTCTTCCAACCCACTTTAGCACATCAAGTCAAATCAGGACTTAGCTACTCCTCATTTACTAAGCCAGGCAAAGCAGCCAGGCTAGGGCAAAGTGATCAAAAGCAGAAAATAGAGTCTATGTCATAGACAGCACCTACTCACTTAGTAGGGAACCCACATGAAGGTCAAACTGCCCATCGGTTACATACATGTAGGGGCCTAGGTTCAGTCGTGTATACTCTTTTTTTCTTTCTTAAATTTATTTTTTTATTAATAACAGTTCATTCACTTTGTATCCCAGCTGTAGCTCCCTCCCTATCCCCTCCCAATCCCACTCTCCCTCCCTCCCTCATCTCCTCCCATGCCCCTTCCCAAGTCCACTGATAGGGAAGGTTCTCCTCCCCTTCCATCTGACCCTAGCCTATCAGATCTCATCATTGTCTTCCTTTGTAGCCTGGTAAGGCTACTCCCCTGTCAGGGGGAGGTGATCAAAGAGCCAGTTCACGTCAGAGACAGTCCCTGTTCCCATTACTAGGGAACCCACTTAGAGAATGAGTTGCTGTGGGCTACATCTGTGCAGGGGTTCTAGGTTATCTCCATGCATGGTCCTTGGTTGGAATATCTGTCTCAGAAAAGATCCCTTTGCCCAGATTTTTTGAACTGTGGGTAAGAGGATCAATCCTCATTCAGAAAGGCAAATGGGACAGACATCGGAGGAGGGAGAAAACAGGAAATAGGACAGGAGCCTAACACAGAGGGCCTCTGAAAGACTCTATCCAGCAGGTTATCAAAACAGATGCTGAGATTCATAGTCAAACTTTACGTAGAGTGTGGGGAATCTTATGAAAAGGGGGGTGGAGAGGAGATAGAAAGACCTGGAATGGACAAGGAGCTCCACAAGGAGAACAACAGACCATGTAAAATCTTTGGTTGGTGCTTCCATATCTGTGAGCCCCCATGGGTCTAGGTTAGTTGATTCTGTCTGGCAGAGCTCTTGTCCCCTCCAGGCCCTTCTATCCTTCCCTCCCATTCTTTCATAGGCCTCTTTGAGCTCCGCCTGATACTTGGATGTTAGTCTCAGCATCTGATTTGATCAGCTGTTGGGTGGGGTGGTGGCTGTCAGAGAATGGTTAAGTTAGGCTCCTGTCTGTAAACATAACAGAGCATAGTTAATGGCATCAGGGGTTGGCCCTCTCCCATGAAGTCCTAGCTCAACTGAGACTCACCCTGTTCTCCTGTCTTGGTGCAAGGGAAATTCTGAATAAGTGTGGGGCATGGCCACTGCAAATGTTCCTTAAGTCTTAGGGGAAGAAGATGAGTAAAGACTTGATCATTGGTGGATTAGGTGTTTGGGGGTGAGTGTGAGCATTTGAATTTTATGTGAGAATGAAATCCAGGGTGATGAATGGGACCAGGCAAGAAAGGGGTCCCTCAGGAGGAGGATTGCATCAGGACTTTTGTTGGAAATTTAGTGAGTTAAAAATGGAAAAGTGACATTTATGATATTTTGAAATATAGCCTCCACTGTATAAAGTCATAAAAAGAGTTGCTCTTTTGGTGAGTAGAAAGGTAAAATGATGTAAAAGACATGAGAACCTTTAGAGCATGCTCTGTGTGGGTGGCCCTACTTGTTCTTCCCCTGTGACAGTACTTGTTAAAGCAGCGAGATTTCAAATGGATGATGGTGGTAAGCATTGAGGAGAAGCAGGGAGTGGCTGCCAGTGACTGGGACTTAGTTCAAAATCTGAAAGATGCTGTGTGCTGCTGCGGAAATGAACGCCCCCCCCCTCCCCACCCCGCACACCAGCATCTCCTGACTTGCTTCTAAGGAGGATTTACAAAGGAAAAGTCACTGCTGGCAAGTGTGTGAGGTCACGTGAAGTGCATGGGTCACAAACAAGGGAGAACCTTGGATGACCCTGCTGAGGAAACAGCAACTGCTCCACAAGGAAGTGACCACAGGTCATGTGTCTTCCATCCTTCCCTTTCCCCTTTCCCAAGATGGTACTTAAGGGGCTCCCCTGGCAGAAGGAGCATCACATCTCTCTCTCTCTCCTCTCCTGAGTCTCTCCTCACTGCACCTGAGTCCTCTCTACTGACACCATGGGTTGCTGTGGCTGTAGAAATTGTGGCTGTGGCAGCTGTGGCTGTGGTGGCTGTGGCAGCTGTGGAGGCTGTGGTAGCTGTGGAGGCTGTGGCTGTGGAGGCTGTGGCTGTGGTGGCTGTGGCTGTGGTGGCTGTGGAGGCTGTGGTGGCTGTGGCTGTGGCTGTGGAGGCTGTGGTGGCTGTGGAGGCTGTGGTGGTTGCAACAGCTGCACCACCTACAGGTGCTACAGGCGCTGTGGCGGCTGCTGTGGCTGCTGTGGCTGCTGTGGCTGCTGTGGCTGCTGTGGCTGCTGCAAACCTGTGGTCTGCTGCTGCTGCCGCCGCACCTGCTGCCGCTCCTGTGGCTGTGGCTCCTGTGGCTGTGGCTGTGGCTGTGGGAAGGGCTGTTGCCAGCAGAAGTGCTGCTGCCAGCAGAAGTGTGGCTGCAAGAAGTGCTGCTGCTAAGATCCTTCCAGAATCTTGGCTTCTGTGTCACTCTGTTTTTGGCTCTCTGTTCTTCCATCTCCCTCTGGTCATGGATTCTTCCTGCCTTTGGTGTTTCAAGTCTTTTCATCTGAATTGTTTCTATCCAAATGGGTAGGAGCCTTCTCAGGGGGAAAACATCTGCTGAGCCTAGGTCTCATGTGCCTTTTCAACCTCTGACCCCCTTTCCCGTGAGGTCCATGTGCTTTTTACTACCTTCACTATCCCCCTTGTTTGCTCTTCCACCCCTTATTTCACTGTACCCTTTCTTTTCTCCTTTTTCATTTACAGTTCTTGTATAACACTTTCAAATTTTCCTAATAAAATAAAAGATGCCACAAAAATCTCCTTTGTGTCTCTTTGTGAACCAATCCCTGTTCATATATTCCAAAACTTGAGAGGTGTTTTATAGCTTAACAAAAACTCCTGAGACACCTGCCATGATAGCACTCCTACAAAGGGTTGCATAGGAAGTTATGATCAGGTCTTCAGAGACCAGTCCTTCTCCTAATGAAATACTAAATTGTCCTGTCTCATGACTCTAATATGTATTACTACCAGATGCCTTCTGGTGCATGTGACATGGGGTCCTACCAAGTCCAAATTATAGACTTTAAAACCATAAGTGACTCTGGGTATTTGGCCTTAAATGTGACATATTATCCTTACTTCCCCCACCTCCCATGCTAAGGTTCTGGGAACATCTCTGGAGAGAAAGTGGAAGGAACGGTGGAGGTTGGGGAGAATTGCTGTGGAATGCCTCTTCTGGATATGACCCAGCTTTAACACTCAGCACTTGTGGTTACTTGCAAAAGGTCTTCATGAGCTCAAACTGGTGTAGATTTTGAGGATCTCAGAGGCCCTGATAGCTGTTAGGGGAGGGAGAGTCGTTCTTCTCTGTGTTGTAACTACTGATAGTTTGCCCATGCTCTTGCGGATGGCCTATATTCATGCACACGTGGGAAGCTTTATATGGACTTAATTAGTTATGAATTAGAAGGAGGAGTGTTGGAAGGGGAGGGGAGGGAGGAGGAAGTAGAGAAAAAGAGGGTATGAAATTGGAAAGTGAGGTGGGGGAGTTGGTTGGAAAAATTAGGGAGATTGGATATGATCATATTGCACTGTATAAATATGAAATTCCCAAAGAGCAGCAGAACAACAACAAAGAAATGATATATATAATGAAAAAATTTAATATATTTTTTTATTTATTACAATTTATTGACTTTGTATTCCAGCTGTAGCCCCCGCCATTGTCCCCTCCCAATCCTGCTCTCTCTCCCTCATCTCTTCCTATGCCCATTCCCAAGTCCACTGATAGGGGTGGTCCTCTTCTCCTTCCATCTGACCCTAGCCTATCAGGTCTCACCAGGACTAGCTGCATTGTCATCTTCTATGGCCTGGTAAGGCTGCTCCCCCCTCATGAGGTGGTGATCAAAGAGCCAGCCACTGAGTTCATGTCAGAGAAGCCCCTGTTCCCATTACTAGGGAGCCCACTTAGAAAATGAGCTGCCATGTGCTACATCTGTGCAGGGATTCTAGGTTATCTCCATGCATGGTCCTTGGTTGGAGTATCAGTCTCAAAAAGACCCCTGTGACCAGAATTTTTGGTTCTGTTGCTCTTCTTGTGGAGCTCCTGTCCCCTCCAGGTCTTTCTATCTCCTCCTTCTTTAATAAGATTTACTGCAATCTACCCAAAGTTTAGCTATGAGTCTCAGCCTCTGCTTTGATACCCTGCTGGGTATAGTTTCAGAGGCCCTCTGTGGTAGACTCCTGTCCTGTTCCCTGTTTCCTCCCTCTTCCAATGTCCATCCCGTTTGCCTTTTGGAATGAGGATTGATCATCTTACCCTTCTTGCTTAGCTTCTTTAGGTGTACAGATTTTAGTATGTTTATCCTATATTATTTGTCTAATATCCACTTATAAGTGAGTATATACCGTGTGTGTCTTTCTGCTTCTGGGATACCTCATTCAGAATGATCTTTTCTAGTTCTCAACATTTGCCTGAAATTTTCATGATTTCCTTGTTTTTAGTTGCTGATTAGTATTCCACTGTGTAAATTTACCACAATTTCTGACGTAGCAGCTTTATTCATAATAAGCAGAAACTGGAAACAGTCCCGATGTTCCTCAGTTGAGGAATGGGCTCAGAAATTGTGGTACATTTACACAATGGGATTATATAAAATGAATTTTTAAAAAAAATGTAGCCAAGTTACCTAATCAATTCCAGGAAACCCAGAAATCATTCAGAAAACTTTTCACCACCACCCCCGAACAGAATATTTTTATTGATGCATCTCAGTCACACTCACTTGTCTGTCTTCCTATGTCTACTCCCCAACCCTTGTGACCTGCCTCTCCCCAAAAAAGAAAAAAGTAGAAAGAAGAAGAAAAAAGCCAAGTCAATTTTGTGTTGCTCATACACTCACTGTAGCATAGCCAAACTCCCAGTGGCCAGCCTCCCAAGGAAAGCTGAGTCCTTCTCTGCCTGTATCCCCACCAGAAGCCATCAGCTGTGGAGAACTATGCTTCAGCATCCCTGTCAAATAGTTTAAGGGTTCTCTTTGATGGCTTTCTTTTGGGTTAGAATGGAGCTAGGGGTTGTCAGAGAAGCTTTCTATGTTTGTCTTCCACAAATGTGTGTCTGCAGTCGTTGAAGCTGCTTCTGCAAGAGTAGCTTTCTTGCTCCTTATGGTCAGCGGGAGCAGGGATCCTGGGCTTTGTGACCAGCTGGTCTCCAGCATCAGCACGTGCTGAGAACCTCTCCTGGGTGTCCAGTGGCAGTACGGCCTGTCCTCTGCTGAAGCACAGCCACAGACCAGTATGGCCTCTGGGGGACCATGGGAGTCTTTCGAGGAACTCCAATTCACTAAATGGATCATTCTTCAGCTCAAATATCCTGTCACTGTTCAGAGCCAGGGTGACTGTGAGGGTGTGTGTGTGTGTGTGTGTGTGTGTGTGTGTGTGTGTGTGTGTGTGTGTGTGAGAGAGAGAGAGAGAGAGAGAGAGAGAGAGAGAGAGAGAGAGAGAGAGAGAGAGAGAGAGAGAGAGAGAGAGAGAGAGAGTCTGCACAAGCTCCAGGCTGCTGCACACCAGCCTGCCACCATACTGTGTAAGGACCTGTTCATTCATCGATTGCAGCCTTCCCTCACACCTGTCACAGCTGTGGGATCTCCAGTTTCACTGTGCATACCCCTCTGGTCCCCCATCATTTCTGCCTCTCCATCACATATTCATTCCTTGTAGTGGCATTGGAAGGTGCAGTGTGTCACACAATATATACTTTTGCTCAAAGAGCTTTGCATGTAAATGTTCACTGCAATGAGTCGTTGGTCTGGTTCAAGGCCTCTGGCTTCTGCCAACCACCAATATTGGACCCTCCATGAGACTACTGTCAGATAGCCTGCTGTTGCCCAGAGTTGTGGAGATCCTTTGGCTCTGCTTCTGCAGGACTGGCCCCTTCACACACTCCAGCAGCTCACAGATGGAGTAGATGTTGGGTGGGGCAGTCGGATCTGGCCCTCGGTGGTAGTTGAGTTGGTCAGCCAGGGCTACCGACAGACTGGTGCTGCTGAGAGCCAGAAAACTAATTTTTAAAGATTCTATTCTTCTAACTATGACTTCTACCAAGTCTACACTGTTCAGGGGTCAATGTGTAAGAGTTAAGGGCTAAGGGATTCTTTATCATGCATTGTATGATTCTGGGGGCTGGCTAATCAGTTCAAAATTTATAGAGCAAGCCATAAGAATGAGTAAGTGTTTTGTTTAGTATATACATACAAACATATTTGTATAGTCTAAGTATATATAGGCCATCTATTTATAGAGTATAAATAAATATATGAGCAAAAGTAGGTTCTTTCTGGGCATGCTGGACCAGTATACTTAGTAGGTATCAGATGGAAATGGTAAGTGAGCAGCTGAGGACTGGAGTTTGGCTTTCAGCAGCTACACTCGAAATGCCTAACATCTCAAGCAAATAAAGCACAAGGGTAGGGAGTGGCTGGCCCTGGGACTACAGCATTGGCAGAGGATCCGAAACGTAATATAAGTCAAGGCTTGAGCTTTGTCATCAGTGTGCAAAAAAAAAGAGAGAGATTGTAGGATGTCATCGTACAATATACAGAGAAGAGAGCATCAGGGCTTTCCAAGGTCAGCAGAGTTGACAGGATGGAGCAGTCGTGAAGGAGGGAAGTCAGTTTGCACAGTGTTGTAGAAGTCATTAAGGAACTGTTCCAGGCAGCGTGATCATAGCATCAATGCTACTCACAGGTGCAGTAGAATGAACACTGATGACGAATGAACTCATTGGCTAAAGCCATGCTGTTGATGGACAGGCAGAGGACGGCAAAACTATAGAGGAATGTATTGGAAAAAAAAACCTGGGAAGCAAGATGAGGGAGGAGGGTGGGTAGCTCAGTCATGGGATGTTCATTGAACATGTACTTCAGTATCAATGGAGGGTTGGAAAAAGGGCAGCAGTGCACAGGGAAAGTTTTCAAGAATTTTTACCTTAAAGGAGAATGAAAAACTAGTAATAAGAGTGAAGATCTCTACCACATGTTCTGGTTGTTTGTTGCTTTGCCATCTTGGCACCAACTGGGAAGAGGAAATCTCACCTGCTTGTGAGGGCATTTTCTTGATTAATTATTGATTCAGGAGGGTCCAACTCAGTGTGGGTGGTGTGACTCCTGGGCAGGTGGTCCTGAGTTGCATAAGGAAGCAGGCTGGGCCAGCCATGAGGAAGAACCCAGAATGCAATATTTATTCATTCTGTCACAAAAGTTACTTCATTTGATAGCAGAAAATCTGGTCTTCAACTGCACCTGTGCTTTGAAACGAAACCCTAACATAGCTGTGAAGTGGTAGAGCCTGAGACCAGCAGACCACACCGACTCGTGCGTTTATCATGATGAAATGCACTTGCTTGAGCTATCTAGACTCTCCAGTGCCGCAGGCTCCACACTTACTGCAAATACTATTTTGAGAGAAGGATGGCAGAGGGTGCAGAAAGGATGCCAGTACACAGTTGAGGGTGTGTAGCTCTAATGTCATACCACACAGTAGGACAGCTGCAGTTGAAAATGTGCTTCAAATCGCTACAGAAGAGCTCAAAGGTTCCCAATATGCAGAAATGATAACAGTTGTGGGGCTGGAAATGCTAATAATTTGATCATTGTACATCGTGGTGGTCATGCATCAAATGACAATGCAGTACACAGTATTTTATTTATTTATTTATTTGTTGGGTGTTGGTGATGGAACCGAGCGCCTCATGCATGTTAGGCAAGCTCTGCATAACTGAGTGATATCCTGGACCCTGTACCTAATTTAAGGTGCAAATATCAATTAAAAAATAAAACGATGAATTCTAAGTCTGGGAAGATGAGACAGCCAGCTCAGTAGGTAAAAGCGCTAGCTGAAGCCCCCATAAAAAGCTGGATACAGTGGTGCACATCTATAATCCCAGCTCACCCAGGTGAGGCAGGCCGGCTAGCCTTGAGTAGTTACACAGCACAAACAACAGAGATCCAGTCTCAGACAAGATGGCATGGTAAAACCTGCATCTGAAAGTTGTTCTTTGACCTCCCCATGAGCCACACTTACATACACACACAGAGATAACTAAATAAAAATAAAGAATTTAATTTCTGTATATACGTATCTGTCTAAACTTGAAACAAATCCCCATTTCATGCCCCTAAAATGATCACGTCCCTCTTTTGCTCTTCACAGAGTGCCTTTTCCCCTTCCTAAGCTCCGTGGAATTACAACTAAAACTCCATTTCGTGATACCCATTTTGATCTAATTAAAAGTAGACTAATGCACCAGTTATCCTAGTCAGATAATCTAATGCAATCAGGGACCATCAGCTGGTCCCAGAGCAGCTGAGGACAGGGTCTGTCTGCCTAGGGCTGGGGATGCAGAGGCAGGGCTGTGGGCTTTGTGAGATGCAGGCGCCACCGAGCACAGCTGACCCCTCCGGCAGCATCTATTTCTTGTGTGCTTCTCACTGTTTATATTTTACACTTCACGATCCCCCAGGGAGGAGAGCTGAAAGCAATGAGATTACCGAGTAGGGGAAGGATCTGATCAACAACCGATGTCTCGTCTGTCCCTGTTCCCAAGGGTCTCTCTGCGAATTAGGTGTGGCTGTGCCTGGAGAAGGATGGAGGAAGCCTGTGTCTCATAGTTGTATGTTCTACCGCGACGGCTCTCATTTATCTAACTAAACGACGGTTTTAAATGATGAACCTATATTTTGAAATGTGTGGCTATGTGTGATATTAGGGCATAGGACCTCTTTCTATATCTTCCTTGACTCAGGGATGGTGAATTTCATCTGCTTCTATAAATCAAGATTTTCATAGGAAATTTATGTCATCAGTATTTTACAGCCCTTCTCCGGCCTTCAGCAAAGATAGTGCATAGTTACAGTGCCTTGTGTAAGGAGCTGTGCACCCAAACGTTATTTCTAAATGATCCTTCAGCCTTTTCTAGATGGTGTAAAACGTACTCCTTTTAGTTTTCATATTTTTTCCCCTAATTCCCCAGTAACCTCTGAAAGTATGTCCTGGATCTCTTTATAAAACCACCTAACCCATCTTTAAATTGGGAGAGCCACAGACAGCCAATGTTATAACAACAGTTTGAGAAATGCTAAGAAAATTATTGAACTATTTCATGCAGCTTTCCCTTTGACAAATTTCTATGTCATGTAAAATTGCCGATTCAGTTAATATTTTCCATTTAAAAAATACACATTTTTTGAAGTATCACTTGTTACCATATTCACAGGATGTAATGAATGTAGCGTATGATAAATGAACATTTACGATTAGGACTTGGGACTCATCAGCCAATAAACATTCATATTTTGACTTCTAAAAGTTTAATTCAAATGTGCTTAATTAAGCAGCTTAATTAAATTCCAACTAAAAATGAGCTTTTAAAAGAAGCTTACATTTTAGAGCCAGGGATTTTTAGGAGTTTAGGGGAAAACTGACAAATAATATTTATTTTCTATAATATCTTTTGGACTATTTTTATTTGCTTGCTTACTTACCCTGCTTTGGCCTTGTTCTAGGAGCTGACATTTAAAATACCTTTCACTAAAAGAAGTTAATTGAAAGTTGCTATAAAGGTGAAGACACCAGAAGCTATTAGAAGACATGGTAGAAACACAAAGAAAGATTTTTAGCGGATTGCTTTAAGTGTGAAGGCTAAAGCTACTGGGGAGTTCTTGATTTATTAGAAACACAAAAGTAAAACGAATTTCACTGCTAAACAGCAGATTTCTCTGCTTAGCCTAACTTATTTGATATAAGCCTTTTATTTGATGAAAGGTCAAGATGTATAAACTGGTCATAAAAAGACATTTAAGCCAGGCTGTATAGAGTCATATAGAAAGGACAAATAGCCTCCTAGTAAATTTTTTTGTTGCTGTGATGCAATACCTTGACAAAAATGGCTCAATGGAGAAAGGATTTATTATTGATAGTTAAAGAGTTCAGTCTACCATGGTGAAGAAAGTCAAGACAGCAAGAGCCTGAAGCTGGTCACATCCCATCCATAGTTGGGAAGCAGAGAACACAGATGATGGCTATATTCATCATCTCATTTTCCCCATTTCACACAATGCAGCACTGCAGCCTAAGGAATGACGCCACCCACTGTAGGCTGGTCTTCTGACCTCAATTTACCTAATCAGAATAATTCCCCATAGCCACGGCCATCCTCCACTCTACCGTCTGTCAAGTCGACAACATGATACCTCAGTCTCATTTCTAATCTTCTAACTAACCTAAGCCCCTTGCCAATCCTATCCATAGAGATTTACCCATTTCAAATAAATACATAACAGGTTTGCAGAAAGTACAAGAGCTATCTGGAGATGATTAATGTGAAATTCCTTAGAAAATGTAAATTAAAATGACCATTATATAATTTGTATAGGCATTGTTTATTTATTTAGGATAGAGAAAGGTACCTACCTCCACATATTTTGGAAACACCAGTGGGTCAGGAATAGTTTTTGGGTTTTTTGGTTTTTCTTTCTCTTTTAAGAGAAGATCTTGCCATGTAGGTAGAGATGGCTGAACTGGAACTCACCGTATAAACTGGGCTGGCCTTGACCTTTTGGTGTTCCTCTTTTCTCTGCCTCCTACGTGTTGGGATTACAGGCATGTACCACCATACCACACAGAAACGGTGTGTTTTAGAAGGCAGTCTAACCTATCTAGGACCTCATGAAGCTTGTTGCATTAATAAGATAACTGATATACTAACAATATATCAGTTTTACTTCACTATAATCTAGGAACAGGGGTAAATAATTTAATATGGAATGCACATGGGACAAGATTGGCCATACACAAATTACGGCTAAAGTTGGAGCTTTATAACAACACTGTTTACTCTAACTTTTATGCATTTCAAATTTATTAAACTTGAAAGTCTCTAAAATATCCATCAATAAACATCCACACCAAAACCCAATTTTTTGCTAATTTCAACAATCTTTTCCTGTTATATACAAAAATAGTTTGTAAAAAACGAAGGTAATTTGGAATCCAGAAGAGATTCTTTGAGTTGAATTTTATTTTAGAAAGTAACAGTAGCTTTTTTTATACCATCAAAATATACTGAATCTATGTGAATATCATTTTAAACATATATATATATATATATGTGTGTGTGTGTGTATACAGGAGACATATACATGTATATAGGATATATACACATATATATGTATATATTTTTGAGACATATATACATATACAGGTTCTCAATGCATAGCTCAGATTGCCCTTAAAATGATGCTTCTCTTGTCTCACCATCTCAGTTACTGAGATAAGTGTACCCTACTACGCCTGGCAATTTTAATGTTTATTAAATATACTTTTTCATGAATCGACCTAGTATAAGGATAAAACAGATTTAAAAGGAAGTGTATTAAAAAAATCTCAACATTCCAAGGGATTTTCATTAAGTGTTTATAGATACAGGTAACATTTACTGTCTGTAAGACTGAAGATAGACTTATGGAACTTGCTAACTCACTTTTAGTGAGACAAAATGTTATCTACAGCTAGGGAGAAGCTTTAGCATGAGAAGCATGCCACTGGAAATGACCACAGGCTCTGTCTCACGCTTTCCACTCATGTATACAAAACAGAAAGTACATTAACTACACATTATTTATATTTCTCAACGCAACATTATATCCCCTAAGACATTATGCTAACCAAGAGAAACTAGGAATGAAGGGCTGTGCAATATGATTATATTTGTGTGGCCTTCTAAAACAACAAACTATAGTGATATAAAACCAACCAATGGTTGCTGTGGACCAGGGTGAGGACAAAAGGCTGACTGGAAAGACACCAGGGTATCATTTGGCATGAAATGACTGTACCTTGAAGCCATGGTTATATAGACATGTGTTGTTCTCAATTTATATATAATAAAGTGTGAATGTACTATATGTAATTAACTCTCAAGAAATATGATTTTATAAATATGTGTTTGTGTACATATGAATACAGTGTATGTTAGAATACAATACATATTACACATATAAACCTATGTGTACTATATACAGTTTTGAGCAGAGACATCTGTTAAGGTACAAAAGCCTTGTACTCAACTATTGTTGACTATATTTGCATATGCTGAACCAGCTTTGTATCCCTAGTATGAAACTGACTTGATCATGCTTATGATCTTATGTTTCATTGATTCAGTTTATTGAGAATTTTTGTGTCTATACTTATCAGAGAAATTGGGCTTTGTTGCCTTTGCCTCATCTGGTTTTTGTATCAGAGGAATACTGGCATCATAGAATGAGTTTGGAAGTGCTACTTTCCTTTCTGTTTTGAGGACTAGTTTGAGGAGTGTTGATGTCAGTTCCTAAAAACCTGGCAGCAATCAGCAGTGAGCCCATCTGGTCCTGGCCATTTGTTTGGAGGCTCTTTATTGCACTTCCATCTCATTTTTTCATCATAGATCTGTTTGAGTTGCTTATAGCTTTTTGATTTAATTTTAGTGGGTCATATACATCTAGGATTTTATCCATTTCCTCTAGATATTTTTTAGTTGTGCTATGTTTGGATCATTCAACCAGGCAAGGAAAATATGGGGTAAAACTAAATTTAGTCAAAATTAGAGTCACATACTATCATCTTATGTTGTTAAATAAGACAGTCTGAAACCTCTAAAACAAGCATTGATTATTAATTGTGAGCATCTCACTTCTCCAGCCCCTACCCCAGAGTAATCTTAAGCAAGGCCTGAGAACGTTGATTGAAGCAGAAATCCAGTTTGATTGTCTCCTGTGGGCAGTATTGGACATTACATGACCAAATGATGGAAGAGGAAGGATAAGTGAGAACATTCTGTTGCTTCAGATTTGGCTAATTAAAAGGAGGAAACAAAAAATCCTTACACTGCTGCTATGATGCATGCAATCTTGCTTGACTATCCAAGGGTCAGCAAAGAACATCCAAGTATTTATTGGAAAAGACGGAAAAAAGCAGGGGTTGCATATCTGCTTTGGAGAAGCTCTCCAAGGCTGTTTCCGAAGATTCCAGTTGTCTATCACATAGCCCAATGTGAAGGCTGCCATAGCCACTCTGGGGAAAAGTGGAATTAATGTTAGTCTATTGTGTTAAACCATATAAGAAACAGCCTTCAGGTTTCCTAACATCTAGGCTCTTATATAAAAGAAGAGTGACATAGGCTGGAGAGATAGCTCCTGGTTAGGAATAGTGACTGACTGAATTCTTTTTATTTCTTTTGTGGCAGTGTTTGCCTAGGCTGGATCAAACTTGTAACCCCCCTGCCTTACCTTCGTGAGAGGTGGGCTTATAACCGTGCTCCAGCACACTTAGGACATCACACTCGATCCAGCTCTGAGAAGTGTGCATATCTTTTCCTTTTTATGTTTGAAACAAACCAAGAGTGTCTCTAAATCCACAGGCTGGAAAGGGGCTATGGAAGCACTTTTTTGTTGCTGTTGTTCCTTCCCTTTGCAAATGGTAAAACTCAGGCTCAAAAACCTGGTGTCAAATAAAAGGAAATCTGGATTTCGGAAGAGGCTTTATTTGAAAGATAGACTGTTGCAAATAGGAAGAACACATCAGAGAAATCGACAAGTATTTCAAAATCAAAGAGAAACAGGATTTTCTTTCCTGGGGTGAAGGAGGGGAGAGCAGAGATAAGCAGAATTGGCAGAGGAAGCTGGACAATGGAGGGGAAAGGCTGGGTGAGGACAGACAGGAAGCTATTCCACTGTGGCGGCCAGTTGCCAGAAAGAGCTGATAAGGGCACATTCCACAACTCTGTGCTGGCTCAGGCTTGGGAACTGAGAGCTTGGGGTGAAGAGAAATACCCTGTTAAGGTTTGGGCAGCACCAAACAAGGGTGTGAATGGGAGTTGTGAACACTTGGTGTTCGTATGACCCACTATCAATCTTTAGGCTATAATTCCCTGATCTGTAGTCTTCTCTCTTTCTGATGATGTCCCACTCTTGTGACATTACTGAAAGTCTAGCAAAGATGGTCTTCTTCCCTTTGTCCTTGCATTTCCTTCCATCTCTGTGGAATCATTTAATGACATGCCCTCAAATTCCCTGAAAGAACTGCTTTCAAGAACTCTCTCTGCATGCTTCGTTATTGTGTGTTTATTTGTTTGTCCTCTTCTTTGTTCATTTATTCATTTAGCAATTACTTTCAGCTTCTTTATGGGACAGCATTCTGGTAAACTTCAGAGTCCTTGATTTTCAGAAGTGTCCTGCCTAAACTGGCCATGCTGGCATATGACTGTAATTCCAAAACTTGGGTGGCTGAAACAGGGAGATCATGAGTTCAAGGACAGTTCCTGCTACAAAGAAAGACCCTCCCAGAAACAGAACCTACAAGATAGCCCTGTGTGTAAAAGCACTCACTATACAACCTTGATCCCCAGGAGGAGCGCTGTAACCCCAGCTTTCTTACAGTGAGAGGAGAGGCAGGCAGAGTTGGGAGAACCGCTTTAATGGTTTCAGAACAGCTAATTCAGAGTATGTAGGGTGGCAGAAGCAGGAGAGACTGCCCGGGGAAGGTGGGAGGCAGGAACTAACTCTCTAAAGGTTGTCTGACTTTTCCATGTTTGCTGTGCATCACACACACACACACACACACACACACACACACACACACACCAATGATAACAACAATAAAAGACAACAACAACAATTATAAGACAACAAACAAAAACTTATTCATCTCGGTGGAGAAATTTTTGATAAACATCTTTATAGTTTTACTTTACTATCATAATGGTTATTAAGGGTTACTCAAAAACAGTGTTTAAACTCAGCCTAACCAAACTTTAATAATATGGTTGTCAGTCAGTTGTTGTTGGTTTTTGTTTCGTTTTGTTTTGTTTTTTGCTCATGGCAATGTCTGAAGACACACTTGGTTGTCATGACCAGGCACATGCCGGCATCCAGTGATTTTAGCAGCTGATGGTTTGGCTCTCTCAGGACAGAAAAAATCCCTGGCAGTGAAGGCTTCTCCAGCCTGAATGCCAGCATGTGAGGATAGGAGACACTGATTTCAGTTCTGATCCGACCGGCACTTGTTTGGGAAAACATGTATCTAGCTATACGACACCTCCCTCGGACAAATTCATTTTATAATATACGCTGTAGATTTATGAGTAATGTGCTCCTGGCTCTGAGCCAAACAGGCAATTGTCAATTCTCCTAAAGTTCTAGCGTTTTTTTTCCCCTTTACAATGTGGCTTCATGTATGAGGCTAATGGTCAGAGACAGATTTGTTCAATTTTGTCTAAAAATTCAATACTAATCAGGGTCCTTAGTATCACAAAGAGAGAAAAAAATTTAAATCAAAAGTTTTTAGCTAGCTACCTTTCTGAAAAGTCCACCTTTTCTGCGTATTTCTCAGAGATGAGAGCATGTTAAGTGAGTAGAAGAGGGTTTCTTTTTTTTTTTTTTTTTTTTTTAATCCTTGGAAGAGTTCAGTATGAACCGAATCCTAAAACGGGATCGAGGAGTCAAGTGGTTCAGAAAGGAAAACCAGAACAGCACCTCAACAATGGGTCCTGACAATGTCAATAACTAGTGGGCATGAGACAACTCAACGTTAAAATAAATAACTTCAAAGTTTCATTTGATGTCAGGAAAACACGTGCGCGTTGCTGGGGCAGCTTCAAAGGTCGTTCCTAGCTCTGCCTTCTCTTCCGTTAGAGCTCCGCGTCTATCAGGTCACGCTACTGTTTCTGTACCTGCATCTCCTTCCCCCAACTTCACCTTCTTTGGAAAAAAGTTTCAAAGGTGACAAAAATGCATTCTTGAAAAGGGAAAAAAGTGTATGGGGAAGTATATAAACTCCCAAATCCCTGACCAGGGCTTTTCAGCTGGATATTTGACCCAGATGAACCCAGAAAGGGATCGAAGAGTAGAGCCGGCAGCCAGCTGGAAACCTTCAGTCCCCAGAGAGCTTCTCAAGGCCAATGTAGGTCACTCGATGTCTCCACCTTTTTCCTGTGAGATAAATTGAGTATCGGTTACCCAGCTGTAAGTAACTAGGGATGAAGTAGTCACAGGCTGACTCCAGGCAAATCGACAAAGAGCCAGCTGCATAAACATCTGTGTTTATGGCTTCCTGCTCCACCCTCTTCCATGAAGCCTTTCCCCTTCACTGGACTCACCTGCAACCCCTGGCTGAATAACCGAAGACGGCTGATTGTTAGCAAGAACTGTGTCCTTGGTCCTTGCCCATGACGATGGAATACAAGCGTGATGTGCTTGAGAGGCTAGGCAGAAAACGATGTAGAATGGTACCATGCCTGGCTGTGGAGAGGAGACAGGAGGCAGGTGGTGGCCGGTCTCAGTTACCTTTTGTTCTCACAGATATGTCTGGGACTAGAGAGTAGTTTTCTTAAATCTGAAGGCAACAAACTGGAAATCCCTGAGGGTAGAGAGTTAAAAATAAGGCAAGTATATTGTTTAAACTGTCTGGATTGCAGTGATACAGTTGCTATTAAGAGGAGGAATCGGTGACTCTCCTTGACCACATCTGAAGGGGGAAATGTGCATGTTGGTATACTTGCTCATGTGTATGGATAAGATTTTTATAAAGCCAACATGTTCTTACTGGCCTGTCTCCTCTTCACACTATCCTCTTTCCTGGGCTAGCCCATCCCTTTTCATCCTGTTGTGTTCATTCTGGGATTTTAAAGTGCTGTTTGGCCACCCTCTAAGTAGAATTCAAGACCTGCAATCTGCACAAGGCCAGATACATTAAGTAGTTTATCCTCTTAGGTAGAAACAGATTTATTTTAGGGTGGTGGTAGCAATTGAGAGGGATCCTTCTGTCTCTCATCCTGAGGACAAGGGTCACACCTGCAAGTGCACGCTGGGACTCAGACTCACGTGTTCATTTCAGAAACTGTAAGAAGTGCTGGTGTGGCCATCCCAACTAAAGGAGTGTGAGACAAGCAACTGGACCAGCGTGTAGGGCCGTTGTGTCAGTTAACTCACACCGAGGCGCATATTTTTATCTGGTCCTGATAAATAAGATATGGCAAATGGCTCTGATAGTTTTACCATGGAGAAAAATCCAAATAAACAGATGATGATGGCCACGATGAAGACCACGATGATGGTGATGGTGACAGTGATGATAATAATGTGTCTGCGCACATGCTCATGCCATGATGTCCGTGTGAGAAGATACCTGTGGAGCCAGTTCTCTCCTTACACGCGGGTTCTGATTGCCAAGCTTGCACAGTTGACCCCCCCTCCCCCCCCCACACACACACTGATTCCGTCCTATTGGCCCTAGACAGAGAATTCTTATGAGGAAACAAAACAAAAAACAGCCCAGGAATGGCTCATTGAATTATATTAGCAATTCATATTTATTAAAACCACACAGAAAGAAAAATAAACAATTAGAAGGACTGACCATCAATCAAATGGGTTTTCATGTCATAAAACATACATTTCCTTCTTTATGTGCCTTTTGTCTTTCAGTCAGAAAAATGAAAAAAAAAATCCTTGAAACAGTGACAGTACATTCCAGGTCAACACACAGGAACTTAACCCTTTGATTCTGGATTTCTTGTTCAATGAGGGAAATTAGAATGATTTGAAAACCTGGTGGGAGGAGTTAGGTTTCATCTCAGCTCTGTATTTGAGTTTGTGTGCAGGGTGGGGGGGGGGGTGGGGAGTGGGGAAGAGAAAAAGAGAGAAAAAAGAGAGAAGGGAGGGACAGAAGGAGGAAAGGAGAAGGAGGGAAAATAACTCTTAAATATAGTCTAGGTAAGTCAATCAAATCCTCTTTTATTCTTTTAGAGTTAGGTGTTTCCTGATGGAGAAGTTTAGTACAGGGCAGGACTTGAAAGAAGCTTGACAGGTGGCTCAGAGGTTAAGGGCACATGGCTGCTCTTCCAGAGGTCCTGAGTTCAATTCCCAGCAACCACATGGTGGCTCACACCCATCTATAATGAGATCCGGTGCCCTCTCCTGGCCTGCAGGCAGAACACTGTGTACATAAGAAATAAAATCAACAGACATGGCTAAGTAAGTTTCAGCTTCCAGTCAGTTTCATTAACTCATTAACATATTGCTGTTGATGATACAGAAACATTTTAATGACTATTTAAATGTGAATAATAAGCTTTTGAAAGTGAAGATTTACAGGGCGGGCAGGCCCCTTAGTTCTTCTTAAGCATTCAACTAGAAGCGAACATTGGCTCAGTGTCAGTAATCTAAATTAATTTAATAATTACCTTTTTTCTAGAAAGAGAACTGCCCAGCATCTAAAGAAGCGTGAGTCTTGGGTAAAGTTAAAGGACAGCATTTAGAATTAGTTTGCTAAGGGGTTAGAGAGTGAGAGCGTTTGTTGCCTTTGTAGAAGACCCCATGCCAGGTGGCTCACAGCCAGGAGTAACTCCAGCTCTAGGGGATCTAATACTCTCTCTGGCCTCTGAAGATACCTGAATGCATATGTGCACACACACACATACACACACACAAATGCGCAAAAATATTTCAAAAAGTAGTTTTCTAACTTGCTGCTTAGCCCTCATCCTTTTTTCCTTTCCTTTCTTTTTTTTTTTTTCTTTCATCTCTGCTGGTACTGAGAAGTGAGAGGCTACAGCCACACGCCTCAGCCTCTGGCTGAATGGGGAACAATGACACTGCATAGAAAGGCAACAATTCCAGGAGAAATGTCACCCGCTCAGTCCTTGACCACTTCCTTCCTGGAGCCTCCCTGACCCATTCCAGCTCTTCCCACTCCTGATGTTCTGACTCACCTCCTTCCAGTAAGATCTTACTGCAAGGCACTCTATCGGGTGACTCTGGTCCAACGCCTGTCTCTCTTTGTACCTGATTCCTTATGCGTAAAGTGGAGATGATAACATGCTATGAGGATTACACATCTCAGAACATTGCCTGGCACACACCATACCGTCAGTAAGCGTAGCTACTCTTTGGAAGCCTTTGGAAGGCTTTGATATTTCAATATGCATAACTATATTTGTTGGAAAACTTTTTGAGAGCAGGGATAAGTTTTGTCCTGCATAGCACAAAACTAACTAACTTCCTTCCTTCCTTCCTTCCTTCCTTCCTTCCTTCCTTCCTTCCTTCCTTCCTTCCTTTCTTTCTTCCTTCCTCCTGTGGAGGCTTGAATAGGAATGGCCCCATAGACTCATGCTTGGCCATAGAGAGTGGTACTATTAGGAACTGTGGCTTTATTGGAGTAGATGTGACCTTGTTGAAGAAAGTGCATCACTGTAGGGATGGGCTTTGAGTCTCATATGCTCAAGCTATGCGCAGTATGGCTCACAGTCACTTCCACTGCCTGTGCTTCAAGATGTAGAACTCCTCCTCCAGCACCATATCTGGCTGCATGCCACTATGCTTCCCACCATGATGACAATGGACTAAACCTCTGAGTGTTTCTACAGAGTGTTATATTGAGTGTCATTGCTCACCGCAGGAGGAGGGAAGGAAGGAAAAAATGGAAAGGAGCAAGCAACAGGGGATGATATCCTGTCCACGGCTGCAAGCCAGCCCTAATTAAATGTTTGCCTTTCTAAGATATGCTGTGGTCATGGTGTCTCTTCACAGCAATAGCAACTCTAAGCCACCTCCCTTCTGTTTTATATGTTTGGTTTGTGTGCAGGAAAGGGTGTATTCTCTTGTGTGGGTGGGTATGGAGGATGAGGTCAATGTCAGGTGCTCCTTCAATCACTGTTCTCATTAAAACAGAAGGTCAAATAGGATAGACATCAGAAGTAGGAGAAGACAAGGAACAGGACAGGGGCCTTTCAGAGAACCTCTGAAAGACTATACCCAGCAGGGTACTGAAGAAGATACTGAGACTCAGAGCCAAACTTTGCCAGAGTGCCAGAATCCTTATGGAAAAAGGGGAAGAGAAAGACCTGGAGGGAACAGGAACTCCACAAGGAGAACAACAGAGCCAAAATACCTGGATCTAATGGGGCCTGCAGGGACCACTACTCCAACCAAGGACCATGCATGGAGAGGACCTAGACCCCCCTAGAAGCTCATTGGCTGCTCAGTTTCTAAGTGGGTTTCCTAGTAAGGGGAACAGGGGCTGGCTCTTTGATCACCTCCCCTAGGGGGTGCAGCCTTGCCAGGCCACAGAGGAAGATGATGTAGCCAGTCCTGATGAGACCTGATAGGCTAGGGTCAGACAGAAGGGGAGGAGGACCTCTCCTATCAGGGAATTAGGGAGAGAAGAGGGAGAATGGGTGGGACTGGGAGGAGACTAGGGAGGAGGCTGCAGTGGGGATACAAAGTGAATAAATTGTAATAAATAAATATATAAATAAAATAAAATTAAAAGTATCCAAAACCAAAACAAACAAACAAACCCAGAGGTTCACTTTCTAATCTAGACTGGCTGGTCAATGAGCCCCCGTTCTCTTGTTCTTGTCTCTCCAGCACTGGGTCACTGGGTTCCTTGTTACTCCCGCCTTCTATGTGGCTGCTGTGCATCCTAACTCAGGTCTCTTGCTTGTACAGTATGCTACCTTCCCAGACCCCATTCATCATCTCTGAGAGAAGAGAGGTTGTGGCTTCCGAATGTTGATGTTGGAAATCCCTGGATTCCACTTTAAGGTTGGCAACCCACTTTTTTAAAGCCAAATGCCCAGATTTGTGGATTTTAGCTTAGGGAATCCAGCCTGCCATAAGAAAAGATACATATAATAAAAGATTATGTGGGGGCACTTGTTGGTGTAATTTTTTAGCTATTTTATTGGGGTTCCTAAGGCCTTTAGCTCCTCTTTCCACCCCAATTACTTCTTCCACCCCAACACCAGGTAGGAGAGATGGAAGGTTAGGGGGCAAAGGGGCAGAGTTTTCTTTGGCTACTTCCTGCTGGTTAGTGTCATTGGGTTCCTTGAGGGCAAGTTGGATCTTAGTTTCAGATTATCTCCAACTTGTTACCAAACTGCACAAAGAGCAACAGGGTGGGGAGCAGCGGCAGCAGCCTTCACCTTTCGAGTCCCCCAACTCTCTGGGCTCTGGCATTCATACCCTCTCAGAGTCTTCAGAATAAAACTGTCCACAGCCTGCAAAGACCCTGCCCCTCTCAGAGACCAGATGAGGCAAATAGGCTACAACCTCATACCCCACACCTGGCACTAAAACACAGCTAACGTTACCTAACAGAACTGAGTTTTTAAAGACTTCCACTACATGACACTGGTATGGCAATCCTGTCAATGGGATTTTTGTACCTGTGTTAGAAGGGTGGCTGGTGTATTCATTAACTTAAGGAAAAAAAAAACAGCATGGACTCATTTTATCTGCCATGCTTCTGCCTATGGGCACAGACTCTGAACTGCAGAGCACTCATTCTAATCTACAGAAAACTAATGACTCTCTAGGAAGACACCCAACATACACACACACACATATATATGTATATATATATAATTTTATTTTATGGTCTATCTAAAATGAAATGGAGTGAAAAAATGGACATTAAAGATTCAAACAATCCTTTCTCAGGGCTCTGTTTCTACTTCTGAGACATCTCCTCTTTTTAAAAAGTTAATGGGGAATTATAACAGGGGAAAAAAAGATTCAAACAGCGAATGTTCAACCACAGGTCACTTGAGTGTCATGTGTTACACTTCAAGCAGGTGGCAGATATTAGTACATTTAACCCTTTCTCTACAAAGGTCATTGGGAATGTAGTTAAAATGTTGCCAAACAAACAAATGCTACAATTTTTTTTCCTTAAGTAGATTTTACTGCAAATTCTTAATCTTGAGGATAAGACTGTGTGCACGGAAAACAGTGGTCAAGGGCTGGTCATCTACCCTAGCATTGCTTTGGGCTGCTGTCCCGTAGTCTGGACTCTGGCTCATAAACATTCTAGCTATCAATGTTACCATCACGTGAACCATCAGGTTTTTTTTTCCCCCTGCTGTGCTTACTCCTAGCTATAATACCTTTCTCAAATTCCTTAGCATTTTTTAGTCTTGCTGATTTAGAGATAAAAATCATTCTCTTTACTGTATGTGTGAGGTAGATGGTGTTAAATGGAGAAGACTTGGGGTGCCATCTACCCCTAGAAATACTGTGTCTGTGCTTGGGGATGTCTTTTTATGGGATAGGTCTGGTTACCCAGGAATTTACAAGAACCAATGAATTGCTGGTAGAACAAAATCTCACAGTGTGTGACCCAGCTGTGGTGACACACTGTGATGAAAATGTCCCTTACATTCCACGAGACTGGGACTTCTGCAAAACATCATAGCCAAAGTAATAATATTCTACTCTGTACTCAACCTGTTGTTTTTTTTTTTTTTTAACCAGTTTTTAAGAGAACAGTGTAACAACCAACTTTCTTTTCCTTAGATTTCTCAGGTAATCAACTTTTATAACCTAAGCTAATGTATAGCTTTCACCTTAAGCTACATGTTCTGCCATGCCCCTGACCCAGAGTAATTCATCTCTGCTCTAACTTCATTTGCAGAAACCAGCAACACTAGAAGTTGAAAGCAATCTTTAAAACATTTTTAAATTTATTTACTTTTCATCTTGGCCATAGCCCCATCCCCCCTCCCCTCCTGGTCCCACCTTCCCTCCCTGTTTTTCCTACCCCCTCTCCTCTACCCCTCAGAGAAGGGGAGCCTCCTCCTCCACCAGCATATCAAGTCCAATCAGCACTGTAGCCCCACCAGGGGAAAGTGATCGAAAAGCAGCCAAAGAGTCCATATTAGAGGCCGTCCCCACCCCCCTTACTAAGGAACCCATGTAAGAACTGAGCTGCCCACTGGTAAGCAGTCTTACTAAGTGAAAATCCTCCATAAATCTTGAGCACAACATTTGGACATTGGTTGGTAAACAACAATGTTTATAGTGTTTGTTTTCTGGATCAGTGACAATCCCTCATGAACTTTGTTAAAGTTTTCTGTTGCGTAGCCCTCATTCCTTTCCCATGTGATGCTTTCTGTGCTGTTGAATAAATATGGACCAGAGCCTTTTGTTAAGGGTGGACACTCACAGACAGCACATGGAGAGACACATTCACACAGACAGACAGATAGACATAGGGACAGATTCACAGGACAGCCTTCAGGCAAACACAGATTCAGACTCGTGTAACAGAAAGAGGTTGGAAGACACAGGGAGAGGCAGGTAGAGAACTCAAACTTCGGCTTCCTCTTGTTCCATGACATGAGAAGGAAGTGCTTTGATTTCCTTGTTTAAAGTGACACTGATGCATTATTGGCGACTCTGAGTTTTGTATTAACTCATCCAAGCCGACCACACCCGCAAATTGGAATTATTGATAATATAAAGTGTGTAATCAGTTTCAAGGTTATACTACGAGAATAAAAAATATGATTAGTTAGGCTTCTCGTTATTGTGACAGAATAGCTGGAGAGTCCCTTAAGGAAGTTTACTCTGGCTCTCAGCTTGAGGGAAGTAAAATCCATTCTGGTGGGGGAGGCGTGGTGGGCGGCAGAAGCAGGAAGTGCCTGGTTGCGCTGCACCCTGGGTCAGGAAGAAGGATGATAAATGCTCAGATCACCCTGTCCTTCCCATTCCATCTGGAACCCCAGCAAGGGAATGGCACTCCCCACATTCAGGCTGTGTCCTCACCTTAGTTAAGCCTCTCTATAAATGCCCCCTAGACATTTGTTTTGATGGAGATTCTAAATAAAATCCATGAATTGACAGCAAGGCTGAACCACCGCAAGGGTGAAGAGACCCTAAAACTAAGTTTATAGTTTAACAGGGGTCGCAAAAAAGAATGAATGCAATAAGGGATCACATTGTCTGGAAGTCCTCTGTCAATATTCTCTTGCATAAGAAAACTCATAGTCAATTTTCTGACAGTTGTCTACTAAAGGGAACATGCGGTCAGTTAGCTCCTGCTTACAGAACATTCTGTCCACACGCTTATTGACTTCCTCATTTAGATACTTTACAAATCCACTTAGATTCCTCTCTGTGTGGTCTATATTAGTGTACATTTGCTGGATGTACCTTCAAGAGAGCTGAGCGTAGTCTCTATAGTTCAGCAGTTTTTTTTCCCCCTCACGTGAGTCAGCATTCTTTGTGACATTTCCTATATAATCCCGCCAAAATGGTCTTCCCCCCCACCCCCCGGCAGTGTTGGTTAATACACATTGACCACATGGCCTCACCTTTTTAGAAGTGTTGGGACAGACCTTCTGGGATTTTAGTTGCACCGTTGAGCTTGCTATTTGAATGTCATGATCTAGGCTCCCGACAGTTCATTTCAATGAAAATTTTCTCTGTTTCCTCCAGAACAAGGGATTTTTCAGCACTGGTTTTGATGCTAGAGGGTGGTGGCACTGCTGAAATAGGGTGTGAAATGTAGAAACAGCCTTGGGATGTGATAACAGGCAGAAGGCAGAGGTGCTTTTGAAACACTCGATAATCTGGAAGATAATGTTGGCAGACTTGTGGACTTCAGTGACAGATCTGGAGAAGGTTCTGGAGGAAGCTAGGAGGTCTCATCTATAATCGACTTAGATGATGAGATTTAGGACTTAGAGAGGATAACATTCAGATGACACCTTTGGACCCACGTTTGATGCTGGGATGGAGCAAATGCATTTAGTACAAGAAAAGAACATGGGCTGCATTTCCAGCCCAGGACAGGTGCTTTAAGAAGCAGACAGCTGGGCTTGCTTTCTGAGCCCACCATTCCTGTATTTGCTTGGGGTACTAGGAGTTGAACTCAGGAACTCACTCATGCTAGGTAATTGCTCTTCCACTGAGCTAGATTCCCTACCCCTTTTGTACTTTCTATTTTTGGGTTTAAGTAAGTCACCTAGGCTGGCTTTGAACTTGAGATCCTCCTGCCTCAGCTTCCCAGGTAGCTGAGAGTAGCCAGGCTTGGCTAAAGGGAGGACCAGAGTTAGTTGACTATGCTTCCCCACCCCCATAAAGACATGTTGAAGTAAGTGCCCCAGATCAGATTCTCTGTGGCCTAGATCTGACTTTTTGAAAAAGAAGTCACCAGCAGACATATTTAGTTAAAACTAAGTCCCTACTGCAGTATAGTGAATCAAAGACTAGTGTCCTTATACAAACACTAAAAGTTGGTGAAGAGAAAGATAGACACAGAAAGTAAAAAGTGTGTAGACTGATGTAGAGACAGGAGTGATGTGTCTTCAAGTTAAAGAACATCAAAGACTGCCAGCGAACAAGCAGGAACCCTCAGGATCCAGAGGCCATGTGGCTCTGTCTACATCTTTGGACTTTTAACTTTTAGTACTATTGTAATAAACTTATGCTTTGTCAATCCAACCAATTTGTGCTACTTCATTATAGCTGGTTAGGGAATGGACATAGACTCAATACCTCTAATTTAAACTTTTAATATGTTTAATATGTTTTTAGTAACAAAATCTGTGACTGTTTCTACATTAATAAATGGAAAAGATGTTCAGTGGTAAAGTACTTGACTAGCATGTTTGAGGCTTCATATCTAATCCCCAGTATGGTTCCCCCAAATTTTTCATTGTCCTGTTTTTTTTTTTTATTTCCATACTGTCATTATTACTAAAGAGAAATAGGACAGATGCATATTCATATAGAGGGTGAAATTTTTTGTTTGTTTTTGTAGACACCCATAAATATCTTCAGTTAGGTAATGCATGTTGGTTGAACCCCATATGGCTGTTTTCAAACAAGAGTGACGTGCAAGCCTTAACTGGTTGTTGCATGAAATGCAGAGACATTGGGGAGTTGACACTCAAGGGTCAACTTCTTTATAGTCCTTGCTCTATTTGTAAATTCAGTTCATACTGATTTCATACCTGAGATGCCAATATTTACTGCCAGTGCTCTCCTTGATCATCTCTGGAGACCCGTGTACCCTGAGAATGAAGGCGTATCTTGTGGGGGCTGATGGTACTGGATGTCTTTGACAGGTTTATGCTTTCAAACCCTGGAAGAGCTCCATGCCATGGGGTTCTTGGCATTCAGAGGCTCTTTGGGGAAGGAATTATGAGTGAATAAAAGGAAGGAAGGAAGAAAGGAATGAGGGAAGGGAAGGGGGAAAGGAAGGAAGGAAGGACAGATAAAGAGAACAAGGAAGGCAGGAGGAAGGTAGGAAGGTAGGCAGGCAGGAAGGAAGAAAGGAAGGAAAGAAGGAAGGCAGGCATATGTCAGGTGGTTGTGGTGGGCTTGCTCTGACTTATTCCTGCATTTGTATCTTGTCTCTGTAGTCACAGACAGAGGAACTGTGCCATGGCTTGGCCAGAACAAAGACTTTTACTGAAAATAACATTCTGCTCAAATGCTAAATGTGAGTTATTTGTATAAGATTTTTCTAATATAAAATTTGCTTTTCACAACTGGCATTATCATCACAGAAAATTTACTTTAAAGAAAGGGTAGCTAGTGATGGGAGTTAGCTCAGTGGTAGAGCATTTGAAGCCCTGGATTTAAAAAGTACTTCTTCCACTTTTATTTATTTATTTATTATTATTATTATTATTATTTAGCAACCCATGTATGTTACCCAGCGTTTTGTCACTGGAGCAATCATCTGGTAAAGGGAAAAAGTTTATTTTTGTTCATGGTTTAATTGGCCTGTTACTTTATGACTGTGTTGAGGCAGAACATCATGGTAGAAGCATGTAGTGCAACAAAACCACTCTCCCAAGGGTGGGAGGTAAAAGATTAGAAGAGGAGTGGCGGCCCAGGGTCCACAAACCCCTTCAAGGCTACTCCATTTGAGACCTCCCACCAGATCCACACTCTCTCCTGAAAATTAAAAAAAAACTGAGAAAAAAATCATAATATTTAGCTCAGGGTGATCTTGAACAAGCTGTTTCTGCATCACTCTTCTCAGTTCTGGCCTGAGGGCTAACTGCTATCTTCCTGGGCTAGGCCTCACTTCTTAAAGATTAAATCTTAAATCTTCCCACAGCAACATGGACTGAAGAAGGCGCCTTCCACACATGAGCTTTTGGGAGACTCTCAAGATTTAAGCTACATCATTATGCTTCTTCTAGAATCTTCTCTTGGCAGAGAAATTGTCCTGGGACTGTTGTAGGCATAGATATAACTCATATTGAGCCTGAAAGCAAATTATGAGGTAAAAACTGATGAGCAAATGCTAAGTATAGAAATTCTCTTTTCTGAACATTCTGCATCCCAACAGGCCGTCTTCAGACTTATTTTTGCTCTACATTGAATATGTCACAAAAATGTCTCCTCTTGGTCACGTGTGAAAGGCGGAGTTGTGGCTCTGGCTCTTGGCCGGAAGTGGCTTACCTCAACATCAGTTGTTTGCCCCCCCCCCCCCTTACTAACCCATGGACGCTTGTAAGGAGGGGTTGGGACCAAAATTTCAACTTGTTCATTCATATATTCACTCACGAGTTTATTAATTTATTCATTCACTCACTTGTTAATGTATTTATTTATTATTGAAAATAAATTCCTCTCTCATATTGGACAGTTTCCCGACCAGTTTCTCCTCCATTCTAAGCTGTAGCTGCCTGGGTCCTCACTTTGCAAGCCGCTACTCAATAAGCAGCAGCCAGGTTTGAAAGAGGAGGTTTCTGCAGTCATTTCAGCTTTTCGTTCGTTTACTCACCTTGGCCGTTTCCCTAGACGGTAATGTGATTATGGTACGTGCAATAGAAGCTCACTGACACCACATGGATTCCACACTCATCCTCCGGCTAGTTTTCAGGAGCTTGTTTCTGCCCGTGGAGTCTTTGGTTTTATTTATAACTGCTCCACATAGTGTCTTGCAGGTAAGAAAAGTCCTATTGCTAAACAGAAGTTTAAAATCTCTTCTCTCTCCTGTCTAGTTTTAGAGTCACACGTCAACGAGCTAGAAAGCGGGGCTGTTGAGTTCCTATGGATCCTCATTATTCAGAGAACTTTGGAGGAGGGAGAGAAAGCTTTGCTTTTTAAACTCACTGCTTCTAAATGTGTTTTCAATGGCCTCAATTCTATTAATAACGAATATAAGGTTTGAGAACAAATATTTTTAGTGACACGCAGTTAATGTTTTCCAGGCTGCTTTACTCGAATGTTCCTTGCAACCCTGATTGGTTCTCTGGGAAACACTGTGAGGGGGCTGTGGAAAGGAGGGCTGCTACGGAAGGAATTCATGTCTGGTCCTACTTCTTCAGTGTTTCCCCACGAGGAATAGAGGCTGGAAGACAAAGTAGCTGATGGAAGCAATAGGACCTGACTCCTGACTGCAACCTACAGTGCCCTTGGAGGGTCAAAGTACTACTATGGAATTAGATACAGCAACAAAGGCTGGGCAGTCAGGTGCGTGCTTTCTTTGGGACCTTGGGTGTACCTGTTTCACCTGTTGGAGTCCTCTTTTTCTGGTCCCCGCAAGTTGTTACCTGACCACTTCTTGTAGATCCTACTCAACTGTCACCTTGTTAGTAGGGACTTCCCATTCTACTCTGTCCAAAGCGACTCTCTTTCTGACACTCCTCACCTTTATTATTATTATTGCAGTTATATATGTGTTGCTATTAGTTTCTTTCTTCACCCCTAAAAGAGAAGACCCAGGATAGAAAAGACTGTCATTGTGATACTTGGTATGTTCTTAGTACTTCGCTGGGCTCTGCTAACATATATCAGATGGTTAATGAACTCTGTGGAAATATAGGACATGAGATTGGTAATTGCCTTTTTTTTTAATATGAAAACGTTTTTTCACTTTTTAAAAAAATTGAAATTTATTTATTGTTTTATTAATTACAGTTTATTCACTTTTTATCCAGCTGTAGCCCTCTCCCTCTTCTCTTCCCAATCCCATCCTTCCTTACTCTTCTCCTCCCATGCCCCTCCCCCAGTCCACTGATAGGGGAGGTCCTCCTCCCCTTCCATCTGATCCTACTCTATCAGTTCTCAGAGAGATTGGTAATTGTAGCAGTCAGTTTTCTCCAGAGAGACAGAATCAATAAGAGACAAACACAGACACATACAAATAATATTAAATATGTTAAAATGGTAGACACCAGTGTCTTTCCTTAAGGGTTTTAACAGTACCCCAATGATCTCAAATTGCATGAATTCATAGAAAAAATCATTTTTATTTTTGGGTTCAAAAGCATACTTATTTGAGCATGGTAGTACACTCTGTACTCCCACTGACTCAGGAGGCAGATTTCTGTGAGTTTGAGAGCAATCTGGTCTACAGAGCAAGTCCCAGGCCATCCAGCAGCTCTGTCTCAAAATAATGTGGGGCACAACATCCAATATCATCTAGAAATTGTTTATATCTAATGGTATTTTATTTTCATATACCCTAATTATATTAGAGAGTATTCTCTCAGTCTTTAGGTCGTTTGCATTTAAATAATGTTAAGTATTTGTCCAGAGGCCTCTCTGAGTAGAAATTTTTGCGGTGGGGTTGACTGTAATTGAGATAATTGCCTTGGAGAACACTGACCATTTAAACATTTGCTGCTCTTTGACTCTCATGGGAGTGCCTCTAATTGGCAGATTGACCTATAACCATATAGCCTTACCTGAGACAAGGATGATGTCATTCTATGCTGTTGGGACTACATAGTTTTATTGCTCATTATTCACGGAACTTTGGAGTTGAGATATGTCTGATTTGAGTTTACCATCACTAAAGGGCTTCAAATGACCCCAGTCTTACTAATGATAGGAATAGGTACACAGAGCTAAAATTATCCAGGCTTCTTACTAGATGGTCCCTTGACTAGTGGTTGGGAACCTTCTGGGAGGAGGCTGTCGAAGAGTCCCTGGAAGGTGGTGATGTTGATGATGATGTTGAACTGTCAGTGGACAGTGAAGCTGAGGACCAAAAGGAAGGGGCTTGGTGTTTACTAATTTATATAACGTGTGTCTTCCCTTCCTGCTGAGGATCACAGGATTTTCTTTTCTTTCCTTGATTCATGGCACTCTCTGTCTGACTATGAGGGAGTGAGGGGTAGAGGTTTGTGTGTGTGTGTGTGTGTGTGTGTGTGTGTGTGTGTGTGTGTGAATTCTTCAATGTGAAAGAAAGCCAGAAGGTAAATGTAAAGTGTTAAAGAACCGATGTGTTGGTATCTGGACAACTTATTCAGAAGTTAATTCTTTTACAGTGAGAAATTAAAGTGTTTCCGTGAATATATTTATGCTTCATGGTAACAGTCAACCTGCCCTTTGAGTAAGTTCACTTTGAGAGAAAGCTGGAGATACTGCTGTTTACCAGAAAGTGTGTAAACATGGACAGAAATCTGGCCCTCAGTGGGGGGAAGAACTCTGGATGGGTGACCCCTATACATATCACACCTTAATCTGCCACTAATTCTGCCCTTCCCAAGGTGGGCCCAGAGGAAGATGGCCTCTTTTGGAGGCGCATTTCACGCACCTTCCTCTGATCTGTGCTAAATACTATTCCATCTTACACCAGCCAAGCTCTTGTTTAAACAGTCAGTGCCAAAGACAACCAGAACATGGATTACATCAGTGAAGAGCTATGCCACAACAAGAAAAGCATTTACTACTGGTGATATTGAAGTCAGTTGCTCTCCAGGGACTTGAGTGTTATGCCTGCATGCATGTATATGGACCACATGAACACCTGTTGGATCTCTCGGACCTGGGGTTACAGATGGTTGTGAGCCACCATCTGAGTGCTGGAAATTGAACCTGGATCCTTTTCAAGAACAACAAGCACTCTTAACTGCTGACTCATCTCTCCAACCCCTCCAATATTAATATTAACTGATATTATTGGTTGCTCTTCCCCATGTCAAAATTTTTTGGTCCCTTGATTGCTACCCTCACAGAGAAACACATTTGGTTTTCTCCTGACCTCTCCTGAAGTCCTGTGCAGGGTCATTTCTCCCTAAATAATTCACCTTATTTGGAGTTCTTCAGAGCTCCAGACTGGTTCACCCCTCTTCTCAATTTACACACTTTTGGAGGCAGTTTCATCTCTGTTATTGGTTTCTCTTGATGACCCATTTGAATGTTTTGCACAGGCATCTCAAGTAGGTTGTGTTTCTGTCAGAAATGACAGGAAAGTCATCTACTCAGAACTGAGCTAGACCTTTATTTTTTCATTAAATTTTTATTTTTATATTAATTACAGTTTATTCACTTTGTATCCCAACCTTTATTCTTATATAAAGTATTTATTCTTGCATAATTATATATATACATACACACACACACACATATATACATGTGTGTGTGTGTCCAGCCACTGGACGACTTACTGTCCCACAAAAGTTCCTGTCCTGCTTTCATGTAGAGGCCTTTGTTTTTAAAATGATGGTTCAAGAGTCCGGAGTCTGGGATTTGAGGAAACTCAGGTTCTCCAGGCCTTTCGTGGTTCCGCCCCCGCCACCTTGAGCCCTGCTTTTTTAATGCTCCCGTGGAGGCGCCACCCTGCTCTACCTCAAGTCTAGTATTTGTGCAGCCATCCCTATTGGTTCTCTTTTTCCTTTTGGTCTCTCTCATGCTCATCCTGAGAGAACAGCTTTTATTGTCAGGTCACATGAGAAACCTGATGAATGTAATCGGCCGACTCTCTGGCTGTCCTCAGACCTTCTGATTTAATGGGTCAGATTTGACGCTTAGGAATCTATGACTCCAACAAGCACTGGTGTTCCTGAAAGAGTCATAGATTGAAGCAGGGGAGATTTTTTTTTCCTAATCTTTTGCAGAATGTACAGATTTCACATAGCACACATTTCCTGGCTGGGAATGCAGAAAGTAAAAGGTCATGTAGGCAGGGTGCAGTCTTGTGAGGACGTGGAGCTTTCCTCTCTGTCCTGTACCTACCGGGCTGGAGAGTGCTACTCTGAATTCTCTCCTCCATTTCCTTCAAGTCGTCCCACGGTCTTATTTTTTCCGCCTCTCAGGGCTACTCCTACAGGTTGAATAACCTTTGAATAAGCTTGACATCTACACGGCTGAGTATCATTAAATGACCACTTATTTCCCCAACTGCTAATAAACGGAACATGAATTCTTGAAGTCAGTTCAACCCATCTTTGAACGCTTCAATAGGAGCCTGTGCTATTTGCTACTCGCGCCATCTACTGGAAAAGATTGGAAAGGCCAGCATTTTGGTGATTTTTTTAGGAACACATGCTTCATTCCTTATCACTAAGAAGATGGTTACTATTTAATGATGCTCATTGCCTTAGATACCAACCTTAAGCTTTACAGAGGAGATCTTTTGTGAAAGTCCCTGAACGCAAAATCCAGACACAGGGCGAGAGCAGCTTTGATGGGAGCCTTGCTCTTCCTGTGTGGCCTGTGCTGAGTGACACCTTGCCTTCTTTGTCCCTTCCTCAGCCGCTCAGGCACTGTCTTTTGTGGATGCTGTCAACAGAGGAAGTTTCTCCTGAGGAGCTGGATCACCTTAGCATCTCCCAGTATACAGTCCTGAGCAAATGTTCATCTGCCTCCAATCTGGATTTAATTGTCTTTCTTTTTATGCAAAGGATACCCTCCACAAGATTTCATGAAGAACAGAAATAAGAATTCCATAATGCTGTTCTTATGATTGCCCTTTCTGTTTTGATATAACATGAAAAAACCTCCTCTTGAAAAAAATGATTTTCTAGATTCCATTTTGTTCTATTGAGACTCATATATTCTCATTCCTTCCTTGTCTGTTCTGGATAAGGCTAGTTCCCTAGCATACCCTTATGAAGATAGTTTACAACTTTGCATCTGTACTTTCTGGAAAATAAGACACTGATGTGTCAAACTTTGCTACAGTGATCAGTCACCCTCACATACTGTGGTACAGCAGAGTTGTGTTACCAAGGATCTGCACAGAATTCTAGCCACGCTAGAAAAAAGCACAGGCACCCTGGCTTTATAGCAGAGGCAACCATCCTATTAAGAAGCAGGGGAGAGTAGCAGAGGTGAATATGGCTCACGGAAAAAAGCCGTGTGGAATACAATGCTCGAGTGCCCGACTGGGGCAATGTTTATAACCAGCAATTAGGTAAACAGCTGTGTAACATGTAATCCCAGCCAGGGAACAGAACAGGTGATTATGTAAACAGCACTTGTAGCTCTTCAATTATTCAAATCACTCAGCCGTCAAATCGTCAAATCGTGGGTAGTCTGCAGTAGTTTCAGAAAGGAGTAAAATGTTAATGTAATGTGAAAACAGGAGAGACTCCAAAGCGCGGTTAGAGGAGAGGACATTGTGGAAAGACAAGAAGGGGTCCCAGCATCTTCATTTTAGAACACGGGAAGGAAAAGGCTAATGTCTTCCTAATGCAAGAATTAAGGAGGGCGGTGAGTGACTTGAGGGTGCGTGATCCACAGATGAGCTCTTTCTGTTAGGGAGCTGTGAGAGAAGTTACCTGAATCTACCACAACTGTAAATCAGTAGATAAGTTAACACTTGAAATAATCAGGAAGAGAGAATATGGGTGTATTTTGTACAGACTGTCTCCTAAGTGACACTCACTGGGGCTGAAGAGTGAGAGACAGGACGACCTGGTCTCCTTTATGCTTTTCTAGCACCTTCCAGTATTTTGATGAACCATTTAAAAAAACATGAAGTTAATGTTTTTATTTTTAATAAAGATGAAATGTCTCCCTGCACAACTCCCCACTCTGGATCCAGTCAGACCTAGCATCTTCATATTTGGAGAAGCCAGTGTGTAAAGGAAAGTTAATTTACTCTCCCCAGATGTGTCCTATGGTGGTAAGGAAAGCACGGCTGGGCTGAGCTTCAGTGGTCTGAAAGCAGGACCAGGGGAGCTGTACACAGATGGAGAATGGTGAGTCAGCTGGCGGGAAAGGAGTCCATCATGTGAGTCTAGGCTTCTGGCCACATCAGGAGGCTGCCACAGTCAGCCAGGATGTCAGTGTCTCTGTTCACAGAACAGAACACAGAGATAACACCTGCTTTAAACCTCCGAGGGGCAGAGAGACCCAGCGGTTGTTGCTTACTCTACAGTTAGGGGAGATCAAATCGGAGTTCCACATTCCAGATTAATGAAACCTCTGTGGGTCTGTGGAGGAATTGGTCCATGTATGAAATTCCTCCTCTCCTGTCCACAGTTCTGAGAGAATCTGTTTTGTAATTTTTCCCAGTATCTAATTTTGTTAGTGACCAGAAAAAAGTCCCACATTCATGGTCTACCACTAGATTTCCACTTTGGCCTCATGCCCAGGGTTTTTCCAAGGACACATTTCTCTTCCTGGTATGGTGCCCTGCAAGAGTCTGCAAGGTTCGCACATTCCTCTTCTATCACACATGCTTATTGATTCTTTGCTCCAAAGTTTGCTGTGTCCCCCTTTGACCCCATTGCTTTCCCATAGAGTCTCCTCCTCCTGGACTTCGAGTACAATTTAATCTTTTCGATCAAAGTCCATCCATAGAGTCTCCTCCTCCTGGACCTCGAGTACAATTTAATCTTTTCGATCAAAGTCCAGTCACCCCATTTCTTTTATTGCATTTGATAATGGACTTTTCTGGTGACACAGCTCAAGACCTGCTTGTGAGACAGCAGTTTCAACATGCCGTCAGCAGCTGGCTCCTGGTCTGTCACTGCTCTCAAGGTGGTGGGGCCTGGAAAAATGGAGCCGGTAAAGAAAATGAAGTCAAGCTCACACACTAGCCAGCTTTATGCAGAGCGTCAGACAGCTTACGCTCTGATGGTTAAGAAGTATCTCCTGAGTCAAGGGTACAATCACAAGGGCAAGCTGCACGTGGCACACAAACCACAGAGGCAGGTAAACACACAGCAGTAGCCAGTTGTGATAAATTATCTGAAGTAATCTCACTCCTATCCACTCCACCTGGGTGGGGCGTACAAACCCACGTCAAGAACTAGTCTGTCTTGAAGAAACTGAGGTCCCAAGCACTCAGTTTTCTCCTTACATGGCTCCATTCTTGGACCGTGTTCTAACATCTCCCACCTTTTACTTTTTTTTAATAGGATATCCAGAGTAGTTTTGAATTGAGATGTTGCAGATAAATCTAATTGTCATTTGATGCAAGACTATCCCTAAGCAAACTATAAACATAATAATATCAGAACAGTGAAAGCACTGTGTGTAATACTCTTCTACCGATAACAGGGATCCAAACTGTGTTTAGTTACATTGGTACATTGTTGTATTAGTCAGAAAAATCTAGAGAATATTCTGAAAAGAGACTCGTATGATTAGTAGTTCTGGTCTCCTGTCAAACATAAGCCCATTTTAATAGGAACACAAATGTTATGATGTCCTACACATATAGGAAGTGATTTAAATCCTAAAGAAAAATTAAACACAGTCCCTTCTCCAGATGAATTTATGAGCCTATTAATGTTCCAAGGTCCAGTTATAGACATGAAGTCGTTAGTAAAGATGATAGGAGCTGGATCCGACCAATCTATAAGTTGAGGCAAAGGAGGATGAGAAACCTAAGACCAATACACGTGCCCAGAGGTGGTCACGGCAGACGCACAAATCAAAGCAGCTTAGTATGCTGGGAAGGGATTCTCAGGTGACACAGGGGGTTCTGCGTTTTGTAGACTAACACCTCCCTTGGTGCACAGGGCCTTAACTCAGCAGACTTGGCTTCTGATGATATGGTCACCATCTCCTTTTGGCCTTTAGCTAGATGTTTGCTTTGGTGACTGCTGCGCTTCCTTGGCCCCCACCACTGTCTTTGACAGCCCAGGGCCAGAGGAGCTGAAGAGGAATCCACAGAGCTTTAGTGGATCCGTCTGTGACAGCAGATGGGTACCCCCTCCCAATTTTCTTGTGGAGAAGTAAAAATGGGCGGGTTAATGTATCAGCTTTCGTATTTCCTTACACGACAAAATCAGGGCGGTCAGAATGTGTGAGAGTATGAGTCTACTGCTGGAAAGAATGCTACAACATAAGCAGAATCGGAAACGATAGATCAAAGTTTATGAATTAACCATAATAGACGAATCAAAACAGCCAGTTCCCCCTGTTGGATTCAAGAAAAAGAAATATATTGATGAATATCTGGACCATGGGTCCCTCCTATATCCTTAGATGAGACATCAAGAAATCAATTATTTGCCTGTGGAATGGGAGAAGTTTGGATGAATTTTGAAATCACAAATTCAGCCTGTTATGAGAAAATTTCACAGTTTTCCAGCTGGATAACAATTTCCTATCCTTCTACAGTAATCTGCAAGTGAAATTTGAAAATCCATGGAGCCCTGTAATTTTCTTAAAAACTGATTATTAGTTAAGGGTAATATATACAGCAAGGATCAAATCCATAGAATTTTGTCATCAGGTCCTCCTTGGATTTACTGATTTACTCCTCTGATTTGAGCAAGAAGAAGAAGGTAAGCGGTTGGCGTTTCATGGTCCTGATGGTGTAAATAAATCCGTAGTTGTTTTATCCTCTTGTGCTACAATACCTGTAAGAGACAATTTAGAAGGGAAAATCAGATCCGCACGATACAAATGCCTCTTTTAGTTCATATTCAAATAGCTGTAGTTTTTTCCCTTGCCTCTTGAGAAAATGCCCGAGGACTATATCTAATGTTGTCTTTCCTTCCAAAACAGTGGTTCTCAACCTTCCTAATGCTGTGACCCTTTAATACAGTTCTTCACGTTGTGGCAACGTCAGCCATAAAATTACTATTATTTTTTTTTGGTACTTCATAACTGTAATTGTGCTACCATTGTGAATCATAATGTAAATCTCTGTGTTTTTTTGATACTCCCTGTGTGGGTCATGACCCACAGGTTGAGAACTACTGCTCTAGCATTTTGACTAGCTAGGAGTGTGCTGGAAATACCAGGCACAGTCCCTGAGGTTGGGGAGGAAGTGACAGAGGAATTCCTTTTCCCGGCGGTATCTTAGGTAGTACAGTTAGCCTTTTCAAAGGCTCTCCTGACGCCTCACCAAAAATGGAGGGAATTCAAAAGTAGATTGATTTTCGCGCTTCTCACCCCACGCTTCAGGATTATCTCCAGGCAACGGAGAATACATGTCTAAAGGAGGTTCCAGGAAGGAATCTGAGGGAGCTGTTGCCCTCATGGTTACCAGTAGTGCTGTTTACTTTTGATTTGGTACTTTGGGCTTGGTTGACTCTTACATGGTATGCTTGATTTTTATTTTTTCCCCCCCGAATGGGTCTTATTACTTTTATCTTACTTGGGTGTTTTTTTTTCCCTAATGTATTAAACTGGATGAGTGATTTAATGATAACCAGCTTTATGGGAATTTAAAACTTCCATTGCATATATTCACTCATTGTGCTGTCACACAAGGCCATTTTCCTATATGTATACATCATTGTTGAGGCTATTGCTCTTCACACTCCTCGACCCTCTCCCCTTTCCCTCCCCCTCCATCCTTTGCTTTAGTCCCCTTTGCTTCCTAGATTCATTTCTACTCTTACATATTTACTCACAAGGTTTTGCATAAAATAAAAAATCTAGAAACCGCACATGAGAGAAAACATATTTGTCTTTCTGAGGCTTGCTAAATTTGTACCAAATATGTACATTTTAGGTTTACACATTTCCCTGCAAGCTCTTCTCTAATTATGCCACATGAGTTGGTTTATAGGGCAGGTTCATTATCTTTGTAATTCTTATTTTTTGATTAATGAATTATTTAGAATTCGTTATTTAGAATTCTATTGTTTCTGAGATTATAGACTTGATGTTTTGCTACTTATTTCTAACTTAATTCCATTGTGATCTTAATATATAGTCTATCTCCATTATATATTTTTAAAAATTTTGATAATTAAAGTGGATAATGGATAGTCATTTAAAGTGGATAATGGATAAATTCATTTTCTGCAAATATATACATACTTGAAAAGACCACACTTTTAAATTGTGCTTATTAGAGATTTTCATTCATACATTTTTTTCTTTTTCATTTATTACAATCATTTTTATATTTTTTAATCATATGTTCCTGTTCTCATTTTTACCTCCTTTCAGAATTAGTCATTGCTACTGCTTTTGAAGTCTCTTTTTTTCCATTTCGCTATTGTTGTTCTCTTTCTCCTTTTTTCCATCTCCCCTAATGCAGAAGTCCCAAGTTTCTAGCTGCCACCCAAGTAATCACAAGTCCATTTCACTGCTGGAGCTTAAGTAACAGAATGCCTTTCCCTTTCCTAAGTAACTCAGAGACCTCAGGGTATGTTCACTCAGGTCACTCTGTAGCCAGCTTACATCGGGTCCTTGGCCAGCATCAAAGGCTTTTCACTAGAGGCCGTGGCAGAGGGTTGTTCTGCGCTGGCTTCAGATAAACTTGCCAGACTTGCTCAGCACTTTTCTTCTCAGAAAAGATGTTGGATCTTCCTGACGACACTCTGATGAAATCCCTCACTGAAGTCTGCTTGTGGTCAGTGCTCCCCTTAACTTGACTAAGAACTTTCTTGTTTTACTCAACCCTTGAAAATGGAGACTCAACTCCAGTTCAACATTTCACCTTCTGGTTTCTGTTGTCCAGAAACATCTGCCCTGATTCAATGATCATATTGTGAGAGTAAAGCTTTCTATTTTCTTCCTGGCTGTTTTTGCATTTTGGTATGTGTGTGTGTGTGTGTGTGTGTGTGTTCCTTAGTGTTATCAGGTTTGCCATTTGAACTTACTTGATTTTGTTGAATCGGGCATTTGTTGAGACTCTTGAATCTGAGTACAGATGGCTGTAGCACTACAGAAAGTTATCAGCCTTTATCTTTAAGTATTGCATCTTTTTCATTCTCTGCATATTTTTTCTTAACTTTAATAAGCCATTTGTGAAACTAATGCTTAAACTCTATCCTTTAAATTTTCCGTTATTTACTTAAATTTATGAGCCATTTTATCTTTTTATATTTTATTGACTCCAGTTTACCAGCTATTCTAAGAAACATCTCTTGCTTATGCCTCAGCAGTTAGGAGTACATGTTGCTCTTGCAGAGTTCAGTTCCCAACACTCACCCTGGGCTGCTTTCAACCACCTCCAACTCCCACTCTAGGGCAAACTGGTGCCTCTGGCCTCTGTGGGTACCTACACTCATCTACGTGTGTGTGCGTGCACACACACGCGCACACACACACACACTTAAAAATTAAAAATAAATCCCTGAAAAGAGAAGGCCTGAAAAATCTGACTGTCAGACATTTTGTTGTTGTTGTTTGTTTTAACAGCCTTCTGGTATAGGATTATATTTTTCGTCTGCAGTCTTTCTACTTTTAGAACCCAAACAAGGTTTATTCCTTGAGATTTCCCCATTAATCCAAATCAAGACTTAACTTCAAGAATGATAGTGAGAGAAATAGAAAACTTGCTGCAGTAACGACACGGGGCAGAACGAGGGGCAGGGCTTAAACCATAGGAACGCCATTTTCCTAACAGTTCCAGAAGCTGGAAGCCCCAGATAAGGGGCCACTGGGGTTGGTGTCTGGTGAGGCTCCCTCTAGCACTGTATGTATTTCCTTCTTCTGTGCTACACATGACCTTTTCTGTGTACATGAAGAGAACTTCAGTGTTTTATTTTCTTCCCCTTGAAATGACACTATCTCCATCATATTTTGGCCCCACGTGAATATTCTTATCAATTTTAATCATCTCTTTAAAGGCATAGTCTCCAGGCCTACCCCAGGGTTTTGAGTTTTGGAAGGACACCCTTCAGACCATAGTGGATAGCGATTCTAACAGTCAGAGGCAAGTTTAGTTGGGACACCATGTGATGAAGTTCACACACTTCTCATAATTGCAGTCATTTTATTCTGTCCATCCACAGTACTACCTTTGTCTTTGTCAATACGTTCATCAGCTATGGATGATGCAATGAATGACATTTACATGTGCTGACTGCTGGGAGGACGTATGCTTTCCGTGGTGTGTCTAGAGGTGGCCACCATGTCCTCTGAGTGCTCTTTCTTCCTGTCCTTTTGCCAGCCTGTGCTATACATTAACGAAACAGGGCTCTAAGCAATCTGTGAACAATGACATAAGCTAGGTGCCCCACAGAAGTAGAACCTGTTCTGAGCCCAATGCAAGACCCAGTGCTTTGTTGCTTGGACACAGCCCCCAGCTGGCTTACTTTGGTGCTGCCAGTGACTTGGAAGACGGCTGCATCTTGACTGGCTATACCAGACCGGCTGCCCTGAGCCCAGAATTCCTTCATCATTTATCTTTTGCCACGTTGACCATTGGCATGCTCAATGGACAGCATCATCTGTTCCGTCACTCCCCCCACAGCACAGGGAGATGTGCGAGTCTCTCCCCCTACACGTGAGACCCAGGAAGTGTTAAGGGGCATGCTTTTAAGCTGAGAGAGTTTTCTCAGAAAGAAAGAATAGATGTGTGCTGAGTTATTTTTCTATGCTTTCTTGTTCTCTTCTCATCATATCATACTGTAGAAGGCATGTATAGTTCATTTGTTTACACACACAGTTCTTAGGCCCAGTTCTTAGCATGTAAATGGAGCTTCACCACTTAGTTCTTTTATTAAACCAAATGTTTCTAGTAGGGATATGTCTGAGAAATGACTCTACACTGTTTTTGAGTCCTAGAATAAATAGGAATGAGGAAGCATCTACTGTCATGTGTCCTGAGTCACATAGCAACATCCTCCTAGGCTGGTATTTAAGGGGCTCCCCCAGCAGAAGGAGCATCACATCTCCCTCTCCTCTCCTGAGTCTCTCTCCTCACTGCACCTGAGTCCTCTCTACTGACACCATGGGTTGCTGTGGCTGTAGAAGTTGTGGCTGTGGCGGCTGTGGCTGTGGTGGCTGTGGCTGTGGCTGTGGTGGTTGTGGCTGTGGCTGTGGTGGCTGTGGCTGTGGTGGCTGTGGTGGTTGTGGCGGCTGCTGTGGTGGTTGTGGCGGCTGCTGTGGCTGCTGCTGCTGCAAACCTGTGGTCGTCTGCTGCTGCCGCCGCACCTGCTGCCGCTCCTGTGGCTGTGGCTCCTGTGGCTGTGGCTGTGGCTGTGGGAAGGGCTGTTGCCAGCAGAAGTGCTGCTGCCAGCAGAAGTGTGGCTGCAAGAAGTGCTGCTGCTAGGATGGCTGCTGGCCTCTGCTTCTGGGTCATGGGTGCCAGGT
>JAQQSO010000633.1:0-81877 GCA_028658305.1 Pachyuromys duprasi
GTACCTAACCTGTGATTGATAACAAAAAAATAAAAAAATAAAAATAAATAAATAAATAAGTAAATAAGTAAATAAATAAATAAATAAATAAATAAATAAATAAATAAATAAATAAATAAATAAATAAATAAGAAAAACAAGGGAAGAAAGACATCGCTTACTGAAACTTGCCTTCACTTTGGCTCTTGGGTACATTTAAGACATAAGCATGAGGGTAAATCTGAGTAGAGCTGCGCAATAATGGAGACATGCAACTGATCAAATACAGGTTTTGAAGCACCAACCACACCCAAGAGTGGTTATTCTGACTGTGGGCCCAACTGAGCTGCTAAATGAAGCCAACATAGAGCTGACCAGTCACCTCACAGAATTTCCATGTATAATATATTTTACTGTTCAAATGGTTTGTGGTGATTGTCACACTGCACTAATTAATGAGCACAATCTAATTTTTAGCATAGCTATATAATTTAACACACATGTTCTGTGTTGTGGCTATGGTAGAGAGGAAGCTGGTAAGAGAAAAGACAGAACAAGCAATTCCGATCAAGGTACTTAATTACATGTAGCCAAAACATAACTTATATTTAGAGGAAGGTAATATCAAATGCATTATGACTGTACACTTTCTTGCCTTAATTTCAAATTCTTATGATGAAAGATTTTTCAGTGTTTGTGCTTTGCCGAAACAAAAAGATCTTATAGCGGTCGCTTTCCTCTATTATCCAAACACACTATCGAGTTTGTTTTATAAAACATCTTGAAAGAACAGTGATTACTCCTTATGCTAAACTTGTTTGGCAGTGTTTGCTTTTATTTAAAGCATGGATATTAGTGGGGTACTCCTGCACATCATTCGTTCCAATCCTCTTCTACTCATAACACAGCTCATATGAACACAAATATTTGTTGTTACTTATAACTATAGATACAATCTATTTACTAAAGGGCAAACATCTCTAAGAAGTATGTGGTGAGCTCAGATATTTAAACATATGGTTGACTGTCATCAATCAAAAATAAATTAGATCTTTTTATCATAAAGCAAACAGAAGTCTATTTAAAATATACAGTGCTTAATGAGTTATAGACCTCATATTTGTCATTGTATTGAAGAGCTCTTTCAGACAGCAAATGCCAGATTTTTTTTCTTTCAGGAAAGCCAGTCTTTTGTCTCTGGCCAAATAGCATATGCTAAGCATATGTAAAGAACACAGTTTCGGGGTCAGAAAAATTCTTGACTTCTAGTGCTATAATTAACCATTCATACTTTGTATGATAATTAGATGCTGTAAGTATATACAAACAAACTCTCTTATCTTCAAGTAGTAGCTACTGCATATCTATCAGCTATAATGTGCTAGGCATCAGTCAGCGTACATGACATGGACTGTCTCTTCTTCTCACAAAAAGTCAGCAAAGTAAACACCTTCACTATTCCTGTTTAACATACATGTAAAGTAGATTTTGGTTAGTTTTACTAACTAAAGTGCTAAATATTGCAGTTAATTGAGTTATTACTTGAGACAAGTCTGACTATAGAAACCATTTAAATTATTTCCCCAGAATTGTTGCCTTCAGTTATGTACCTATATGTGACCTCAACAGGCTCCAATAGATAGTTTTCATCCAGTGCTCACACAGTAGTGTTTGGTTAACCTAAATGGGTCACAAAGCAAAACTAAAATCCATAATGGATTGGTAAGTAAGATGGCAGGCTGGTTGGAATGAGAAAGAGTTTTTAAAAAGACTGAGGCCAGTAGTTAGAATGCATTTTGTATGTGTATGAAACTGTCTAAAAAAAGAGAGAGAAACAATAAAAACAAACAAAAGACATTCTTTTCCCATACTACTTTCATCTCAATTCTGTTGGGAATCTTCCTTCTCCATGTAAAGATAATAATAATATTATCCATGTAAAGATAATAATAATATTATCCATGTAATAATAATAATAATAATAAAGCAAGAGCACACATGCAAGAAATTGTGTAGTTTAAAGTACTTTAAGTATTAATATTCATTCAACAAATAATTCTAAGAGGCTACCGTACAAGCAACAATTTCCAGACTGGTTTTCAGACAGCTCAGCATATGCATATAAAGCTTGTGGATTCAGCATGTGTGCTAAAAGTCATCATTGTTCTTTATGACACCCAAGTCAAAGAGTTAGCAGTGTATCCAAAATATTTTTGTTTCCTTTAATAACTTTGTCAATCATCGGTGAGTGTATATAAATATTGTTGAATTAGTATTTGCATCCTCATCCTGTACATCTGGGGTAATATGGGCCATATGTTTGTTCTCAACTGACTTGTCATTTTGTTTTTGTCTTACAGTTTCAAGTTTCAAAGATTTTTTCTTATATTCTGAGATTTTGTGACTTCAACTCATTGAGGTCTCTAACAGTTGCAAATGGCACACACTAAATGATATCTTTTTAGGTCTTTGTCCTCTCTTGTTCCTAATCTGAAGAATCATATTTTTGAGACTCTTTTTAGAAACATTAGGTGTTTTTGTATGTAATGTCAAACATCTGGCTGAAAGTGGAATGAAGAAGGGGGAACATGAGGATGTATTCATGTATCCAGATGTTTGGCATTAGATAGCTAAGTTTCTAGTTCTCTTCAAGATAGTTACAGGCAAGGAATATGTGTCTACCTTCCTTTCTCTAAGAGTCCATGATGAGTACAGAGGGTAATAAGACTTGGGAATGATAAATCAGCATGCCCTGGTGTCAACACATCCATAGAGGTGGGGGGATTCAGTTTTTGTTCTCTGGCTCTGAAACAGTAAGATAATTTCTCCCTAGTGACTTGTAATGACAGAGAAGGAAAAAATGGACTTCCAAAAGAGAAGCCTCCAAGAGTGCTTTGCAACCAGAAGGGGACTTTGTTGCTATTGTGGGTGTTGTAAAGTTAGGACATCCTGTGGTTTGGTATGGATTAGAGAAAGTGGTCAGGAAGAAATATTAAGGAAGTGTTCTCTAAAGTTTTTTCTTCTCTCTCTCAAATGAGGCCATAATTGTCTAACTTGTAAATAGCCACAGTATTTCTGTAGTGTAGTGCACAAGACATCTTATAAGATAAATTAGCTTCAATATTTGGATAATGAAAGAAAAGGGCCATTATAATATTACATACAATGAGCAAAGTACTGCAGTTTCTAATTAAGTGCCCAAGTCAGTTGTACAATGAACTATTTGTTGAGCTTCTAAAATATAATTTGCAGTCTTTGAAAAATGACTCAGGGCCATACAGCAAAACCAAAGACATTTTTGCTGGGGCACATGGATTATATTATCATAGCTTAAGGCTCCCTTGCCCCATGCACAGCCTCAGCCTGACCACCTGGTGCAAATGGAAGAAAGAGACCAGGTGGCTGAGACACTTATGTGCCCTACCTGGCAGTGATCCAAACATCACCCTGACCAAACTTCTCACTGCAGCTTAGTTGTTATGTGGGATATGGTGCTTTCTGACTTTGGAACATTCAAGACACTCATGGGGATGGGGTGGGGAATCCCAGTGGAGCCTAGACAGCCATATGATATTTTTAATAAGGATTTCTAGGGTCAGGCTGTAGAGTAACTACTTCCTAGATTTTACCCTCAGGAAGAAGTTGAAAACCATACTCTGACCTGAATATAAAACTACATGTTTTAATTGTCCCAAGTCATTTGTAGTTTCTTTCCTCTTTCTTTCTTTCTTTCTTTCTTTCTTTCTTTCTTTCTTTCTTTCTTTCTTTCTTTCTTTCTGTCTGTCTGTCTGTCTGTCTGTCTGTCTGTCTGTCTTTAATTTGGAGCTGACTAAAATCTTCTCTCAGAAAAATAACATACCTTAAAGTTCCACAAAATAGCCCAGGAGGTACCTTGGACAATAAACTTCTCTTACAAAACATTTTGATGAGTCGTGTGTAAATGGATCGTGTATATTAAGGCCAAATATTTATTGACAAACATGAACTTAATGAAAAGGGATAGATGTTGAGAGAAGGAAGAAATGGAAGTCTTGGGGGAAGAAACTGTGAGTTTTGTTGATCACAAAATGCTATTCTAATTTCTTCTGGGGAGAGGTTTGTTTGTTTGATACATGAATGAAACTAGTGTTAGACTGTTCCAACATTTTCAATCAAGAGTTCCAACGGAGAATCAAGAGTTACTGTTTGGTTTAATTGCCCATGGATGTGTCTCATAAATATTTTCCTAAAGCAATTTGAATATCATGATAGCATGGTAAAGGACACTTTCCATATTTGTGCCTATCAGTTTTTCACAGTATACTTTCTATGATTCTTGCTTAGTAATTGTAAATAAAATCACCTGTAGAATTGAGGAAAGGGGACTAAAGATAGAAAAAAGACCTTCTTGGTTGATGTCTGCTTAAAATTATTTTTAAGGACACATCATTTAGCAATTCATAGAAATACTATTAAGTCAATGGGTGTTGAACAATTATGAGTTTGCCACATCTTCATGATAACCTCAAGTCATTAAAATATTCTGGGATCATAGAAATGAGGGGGAAGGAGTAAGCTTAGAAAAATATATGGAAAATAGGTAATGGTATTGCTTTGAGACAGTTAATTAAGCTTGGAAATATTACAATGTGAAAACAAAAACCACCATGCTGGTTATATAGAGAGAGGGTCCGCCCAGCAATGAATCAAACAGAAACTGTGACTCACAGCCAAACAATGGGAAGAGCACAGGGAGCCTTATAGAAGAGCTGGAGGGAGGATAGAAGGACCTGGAAGGAAGCTCCACAGAAAGACCAACAGTCACAACTTACCTGGGCCCAAGGGGCTTAGGGATACTGAAGCATGAGCCAGGGACCATTCATGGACTAGACCTAGGCTCTCTCCACACACATATATATCCAATGAGCTACTTAACCCGTGTGTGGGTTCCCTAGAAAGGGGATCCAGGGCTGTCTCTGACAGAGTCTCCTTTAGATCACTTTGCCCTGACAGGGCCACCTTGCCATAATACTGAGAAAGAGGAAGTACACAGTCCTGATATGTACCCGCTGGATGTGCTGGGGTTTGTAGGTGGGGGAATACTTTTTTGAGGGACAGGGAAGGGGGAATAGGGCATGAGGGAAGAATGAAAAGGAGGGACCAGGAGGAGATGAGAGATGAGCCTAATATTGAGATATAAAGAGAATAAATTATATATAGACATAGAAAGAGAGGTAGAAAGATAGATAGATAGATTGATTGATAAGATTAAGTAATGCTGTGTTATTGAAGGAAAATACCAAAGGAGGTGTGAAAAAATAGTCATAGAAACTGAGACTGACTAGTAAGACAAGATGAATAAATACAAAGGAAATTTCCATTGACAGCAATGGCAGCTATACCCATTGGAAACAGTATAAAGCTTCACAATAAACAGGCTCTGGGACACAGACTCTCAGTACAGAAACACAAGCTCCATTTATACTATTTCATATCTACTGTATTTGCATAGGTAACTAACTTAACTGTTTTTAGTTTCTCCAACTGTCAAATGGGAATAAAAAGTATAACTCACAAGGTTGTTCTAATGACAATTAATTGATTTCATATATATATATATATATTCATACATATTCATATATATATATAATGTTTTAAAAGACTACTTAGTACATAATGAATGCTGTGTCTCTAGGGCAATGCAAGGAAAATATGGTAATTTACTCCTAAGGTCTTATTGCTGGATACATAAGACTTTATGCTAAATGCATGTTATCCTACCAACATGCATGTTATCCTACCAACATGCATTCCCATGATGTTTAATCTCTGAAATGACACCGCATGACAGACACCATCACTCATATTTTGTATATGAGGAGACTACACCTTGTAGAGCTTACAAACTTTTGTTTAGCCATAGCAAGAAAGTAATGAAGAGGAGCTACACATTTAATATCCCATATTCCTAACTTCTCAGTAAAAGTTTTGTGCAAAGTCAAGTCCTTGCCTTTGAAAAAAAAATGTTTAGATGTTAAGGAAAAAACTTGGGAATAGTATGGTGGAGTAGGAATATATGGTGCACTTTCTCATGTTGTGTCAATAAGTGAGTTGCCCTACCACTATCCTTGTGAGACACTTGATGCTGAGGGAAGTAGAGAAGTGAAAATCTAGAACACATAGCTACATATTTAGTTACTATTATATTACTATACTGAACTGTGAAGATGCTGGATAAGCACAAATCATTGGGCATCTCCTTAAAACAAGTAAATTAATGAAATAGTCCAAAACACAATTCTTTTCTTAACTATCAAATTAAGTCATAAATGAAAGTCATCCCTATCCAGCAACATTAACTTTACATGGTCAAAAGAATAATATCTCTCTCACTTTTTATTGCACAAACATGTGAAAAGGAAAATCAATTTTGTTTCTTATTCCTTTCCAACAAGTTCTACTTTAACATGACTCAAGCATTATTTTAAATCATTTTGGCATAAACTACTGTTGCTTCCAAGGAAGAGAAAACAACAGTTTGATGAACATAGGTCAAGGGCAACTCAGAACATTCTAAGCTAAGGACTCAGGTGTTCTTGGGGTCAATGTGTGTATCATTAAAGTTGCCAAGATGGTAATGACAGATCAAAGGCAATCTAAAATGACTTAGAGAAGTGCTTACCATCTGATGGCAAGCAGACAACCATAAATAGCACAGTTTGTAGTTATCAATGTCATTTATGCTTCAAGTTTGTTATACCCAAGAAAGTCTCCTAGCACATGGATTAAAATAAAAAGAAAAATGGAGGCAGAATCACCATGTGAATGGTGAGCTTCTGAGAAATGAAGGCCAAATGACATCATGTTATGGTTTGTCTGGAGTTGGAGCAAAGAAAATGGTGGAAAAAAATGAGTGATCTCATGGCACACAGATGCCTGGGCATGATGACCACAAAAGAACTTGAACCTTAAAAGTGAGTGCCATGTTCATTTGTGAGTGGTTTTTCCTTTTAAGAGAACAACAACATCCATCATATTAAATAAATGTTACTAAATTGAATTTTACTGGGTTTCATTTTTGTCTGCATTTAATTAGTAAATGTGTTTACATTTCATAGCTTAAAATTTTGCATGCATAAGAAGTTGTAAGGAGATTTAGATTTCTACATATTTTAGCAATAGTCTAACTAAAATCACTTAAATAAACACTGGTATTAAACAAAACATTTGTCTTTTTTAAAAGAAATATATCTATTACTCAGGTTTGGAAAACAATAACACTAAGGAAATTAATCCAGGCTTTGAAGACAGAATTGGGTGAAACCCTCCAATCCCTTGCTTCTATGAATATGTCAACTAGAGTATGCAACTTGACTTTTCTAGCCTAATTCCTCTTATTAATTTTTTACTATGCTAGTTAAGTTCAAAATACTGAAATCTATCTAGTGACATTTTAATTTAAACTCATTCTCTATGGAAAAAATATGTACAAATAAGAAAATTGAAACATTAAGAAATTGTGTAATATGTTTTGCATAGACATGGCAGAAAACTGTACTAAAGTCCAACTGACTTAAACTGATTCCAATTGGTTACAAATAGATTTTTTTTAACTTGGATGCCCACAGGCTACTCTGACCAGGGAAGCAGGCTTCTTTAGCCTCTCCTCCAAGTCCAATAATCTCATTCCTAGCTCTGAAGTACTCCATGTGCCAAAGCCTCCCTTTTATCTGTGCTTCTACTTTCAGTGGATCATACAGATCTCTCAATCCAAACTTCCTCCCAACTCATCCTGTTCTTTCAGTCCCCAAATCCTACAAGCATTCCCTAGGAAAACAGCACCCATGCCTACCAAAGAAGCAAGTAGGCCAGCAAAGCAGGTACATGAGCTTCATATCTTTGCTCTTTCTTCTTTCCTTCAACCTCCTAGACCATGCCCAGATCTGTTGCAGACTAGCTGCTGTGGCCTCTCTTTACATTGTGACCCCATTCCCTAGAGACTAATCAGATCTTTGTGCAACATCCTGTTTTATGCATCCTGTGTATCTAGCCCCACAGACGCCATTGTAGGTCATCCTTATTTTAAGTTGACAGCGTGCAATACCTAGAAACACATATTTTTTTTTCCAGAACACCCATTAGTTACACTAAGCAGAGTCCTAGAAGAATTCCTACCAGACAAAACACATCTACCATAACTTCCTAAGAACCAGAGAATGAAACAGAAACCAAAGGAAAAAGTCACCCACATAACAAAGAAAAGATAAGACATTAGCACCTAGAATTATAATATTTCCAAATCCAAATGCCTAGAGGCCAGCATAAAAACACAAATGATAATTGCAAGAATAATATTTCTTTCCCAGAGCCCAGCCACCCTACCACAGTAGGCTCTGAGAACTGAAAAATAGCTGAAGCACAAGTCAAAGAACTTAAAATAGCATTTATAAACAACATAGAAGTTATTAAAGAACAAATAAGGAAATCTCTGAAAGAAATTTCTAAAATACAAATAGTGGTAGGAAATGAATTAAACAGTTCAATACCCAAAAGCAGAAATAGAATCATCATTGTCATTATTATCATCAGCAACAACAACAAAACCAAACTGAGGAAAATGTGGAAATGAAAGATTTATAACCTGAACAAGAATCTCATAGGCAAGCTTCACAAACAGAACATGAGATAACAAAGAGAAAATCTTAGGCACTGAATACATGAAAGAAAAAGGGTTCCCTCAGTCAAGGAAAATGTTAAATCTAAAAATATCCTGCATAAAACATTGAGAAAATCTGGGACAACTTGGAAAGATTAACTTTAATAATAATAAGAATAGAGGAAGGAGAAGAAATACAGGTCAATGACACAGAAAATATTCTTAACAAAATAATAGAAGAAAACTTCCCTAACCTAAAAACTGAGATGCATATCAAGGTATAAGATGCATACAGAATAATATTTAAATATTTTTAGGTTTCTTTAAATTAAATTTTTATATTTTTACATTAATTACATTTTATTCACTTTGTATCCCAGCTGTAACCCCTCCCTCTCTATCCTACCCTCCCTTCCTCATCTCCTCCCATGCCCACTCAAAAGTCTTTCTAGCTGTATGAGCACAGATCCTCAGAGTCTCACAGATATTTAATGAAATGTCTGCAAAATTATGATGTTTTATACTTTGAAATAAAATTTGAAATTCTATAAACAGAAAATAAGATGCATACATAACAAGGAGCAGACTGGACCAGAATAGAAAGTCCCATACGTACAGAATGATAAAAAAATACTAAGCATTCAGAAGAAAGAAAGAATATGAAAAGCTGCAAGGGAAGAGACTGAGTAACATATAAAGGTCGGTCTATTAAAATAACATCTGACCTCTCAATGTAAACTCTACAAACACTAAAGGGTCTGAACAGACATTTTACAGAATCTATGAAATCACATATGCTAGTCTAGTCTATTATATACAGCAAAGCATTCCATCAATAGAGGAAGAAAATGAAACATTCTATGACAAGACCAAATTTTAGTAATAAATATCTTTAAACCCAGCCCTACAGAAGACTTTAGAAGAAACACTCCAATCTAAAACATTTAAGCACAATCAAGGAAACACAAGGAATGAACAATCCCAGACCAACAAGTCAAAAGAGCTCTCTTTCTCTCTACCCCCTCTTTCTACAATAAACTTTTTAAAAGTATCTGCCAACAATGATCATTAATATCTTTCAACATCAATGGTCTCAATTACCAAATAAAAAGACACAGAAAAACAGAATGAATGGGAATCAGGATCCATCCTTCTGATTCCTACAAGAAACACACATCAACATCAAGGATGGACATTACCTCAGTATAACAATGGGGATAAAAAGACATTTCAAGCAAAAGGACATAACAAGTAAGCTGTTGTAGCTGTTTTAATTTATGAAAAAACATAGACTTTTAAACAAAGCTAGACAGAAGACACAGGGAAGGATATTAAATAATTATCAAAGGAAAATGCCACTAAGAGGACATTGCAACTCTTAACAGCTGTACTCCAAACACAGCAGTATTCCAAATGCCTCCAAGAAACACTTCTACAGCTTAAATGACATACTGACCCTCACACACTGATAGTGGGAGACATCAGACTTGATAATAGATAAGTCATCCAGACAAAACTACACAGAGAAATGCTGGAGCTAATTGACATTATAAACAAAATGGACCTAACAGACTCTTACAGAATATTTCACCCAAACACAAATTAATTTACCTTCTTCTCAAAACCTTACGGAACTTTTTTCCACAACTGACTACATACTTGGACAAGCAAGTCTCAGCGGCTGCAAGAATATTAGAATAATATCCTGCATATTATCTTACCACCATAGATTGCAGTAGGCTATCAATAACAACAGAAAACATACAGATTCATCAGACTGTTGAATGAAAAATAGGTTAACACAGAAACTAGATTTTTGAGAATTCAGTGAAAATGAATACAGAACACATTTAAACTTAAACACAATGAAGACATTTCTAAGAGTCAATTTCATAGCACTCAGTTTTATGTAAAGTGCTTCCATTAAAAAAATAGTGAGATCCCATACTAGGAAATGAAAGTCATAAAATATCTAAAAACTCTAGAAAAGAAGAAATAACACCCAAAAGGAGTAGACATCAATGAAAAACAATTAAGCTCATGAAGTGGAAAAATTCTGGTTTCTTTGAAAACTGAATTTTGTCATGTAATTTTTGCTGCAAGCATGGCATGTGATGTTTGGCTCAGGTTGGCTTGTGAGAGGGCACATGATGTTTTGCTGTGACCCCTCATGTGCCAGGGGTGTGACTTTGACCAGCTCAGACCATCCATGGGTGGACTTTGAGGAGAGGACATATATAGAGGCCCACACAGAATGAGACATTGCTTTTTGGATTAACATTGCTGCAATAATCTTCGTGCTTCCATACTTGGCTTCTCAGAAAGAAATGTTCTAGAGTTTCCCCAGGCAATCCAACTGGGTTTTGTGGCTTTCACTGACTTCATGTTGCTGCTCTGTGTTAGCCTTGAACTAGATTGCTTGTATCCTGATGACTGAGTCTGGTAATCCCCTAAGGATCTATTGACCCTAATCAGCAGGAAGTAAGTAAAACAGGACTACAGCCCTTTTCCCTATCAATCTCCTACCTAAGATTATAGGGGGGTGGGAGGGAGGTAAAGGTGCCTAAATACTGTAAATAAAGTAAGTTTGGTGAAAATCTAAGTCTAGAAACGTAAGGCTGAAATTAATGAAATTGAAAAAGCAATCACAAAGAAATAGAAAGAATCAGTGAAGCAAAAAGTTAATGCCAATACTCCTCAAATTATTTCACAAAATGGAAACAGAAAGAACATTGCCCTACTATATTTAGATGCCATAGATAACCTGTTAACCAAACAGCATAAAGATCCAATAATGGAAAAGAATTATATATCAACCTCATTCATGAACATAGATGTAAAAATTCTCAATTAAATATGAACTTAATCAAGAAGCCACTTGCATTGATTATGTAGACTTCATCTCAGAGAGGCAGAGGTTGTATAACATATGTAAATTAATAAATGTAATCTACCACATAAACAAACTAAAAGGCAAAAATCACAGCATTATCTTATTGGATACAGAAAAGACCTTTGACAAAAATCCAACATAATTCATGATAAAAATCCTAGAAAGATTAGGGACAAATGGGACATACTTCAGAATAAGGGCAGGATTCATTAAACTCAGCCAACATCAAGTTAAATGGGAAAAGCAATTCCACTCAAACCAGGAACAAGACAATGTTATCCACTTTATCTATGCTTATTCAATATAGTACCTGTCATCTTACTTAAAATGATAAGACAAGTGAAAGAGATTAGGAAGCTATAAACTTGAGAGGAAGAAGTCAAAGTGCCTGTATTTACAGATAATGTGATAGTATACATAATTGACCCTAAAATTTCACCAGGAAACTCCCACAGCTGATAAACATTTTCAGCAAAGTGTTGGATATCAAATTATCAAATTAATCCACAAATCTCAATAGCCCTCCTATATATAAATGACAAATGTATGGAGAAAGAAAGCAGAGAAACAATGTCTTTCACAATATTCTGAAAACATATGAAATATCTTTGGGTAACTGTAGTCAAATAAGTGAAAGACTTCTATGATAAAAACTTTAATATATTGAAAAATAATTTGAAATAGATACCAAATCTCCTATTATCATTGGTTGGTAGGATTAATTTAGTAAAAATGACTAATCTAACAAAAGCAATCTACAGATTCAATTCAATCCCCATTAAATTCCCAACACAATTTTTGAAAGAACAATTTTTAGCTTTATGGGAACAAACAAACAAACAAAAAAAACAGGATAGCTAAAAACACTCATGAATCACAAAAGATCTGATAGAGGTGTCACTATAACTAACCTCATATAAATGGATTCATGTTATTAAAAACTGCATGTTGATCCATGAAATCTACTTAAAGACCCAGGCATACATCCACACACCTATGAATGCTGTAATTTTGACAAGGTAGTCTGAAATACACACTGTAAAAAGACAGCATCTTCTCCAAATGCGTGGGTCAAACTGGATGGCAATATGTAGTAGTATCAAACAGAACCATACTTATCACTGTACATAAAAATCAAATTCAAATAGAACCATAGACAATGAACGTGATAGAAGATAAGGTGAATAATAGCCATGAATTCATTGGCACACATACAAAGTCTAAACAGACTACTGTTACTACAGACACTATGACTAACACTCATTGAATAGGACTTGATGAAACAAAATCTTCTGTAAGGCAAGGGATACCATCATTTAGGAGAAGTGGCAGTGTACAGAATGGTAAAATACTTTCACCAACTTCTCATCTATAGAGGGCTAATATCCAAAATATATAAAGAATTCAAAAACTAGACATTATGAAAATATATCAATTAAAAATGGAATACTTCTCTAAACAGAGATTCTTCAAAAGACAGAGCTCCAATGGCTGAATAACATTTAAAGAAATTTTCAATCTCCTCAGCCATCAGGAAAATGGAAACCAAAACTACTTCGAAATTTTGTCTTATACTCACCAGAAAGGCTAAAATGAATAAAACAAATGATAGTTTGTGCTTCCAGGAATTTGGAGTAAGCAGAACAAGTATCCATTGCTGATGGGAAAGCAAACTTGTGCAGGCACTATGGGAATCAGTGTGGGGATTACTGAGGTTGATGGGAAATGATACACATCAGGATTCAAATATACTGCTCTTGAGAAACCCAGAAATTGCTTCATTCTACCTCAAAGACACTGGCTCAATCATGTTCATTGCCACTCTATAATGATCAGGGATTGGAAACTACTTAGATGTCCCTCAACAGATGAATGGATAATGAAAATATATTCCATTTATGCAATGGTATAATAATCACCTGCAAAAAAATGAAACCATAAAATACACATAAGTAAATAAATGGAGCTAGGTAAAAAAAAATCCTTGTTAAGATAAAGTAGACACAGGAAGATAAATATATAAATATAAGTATATGTTCACTTATATGTGGATATTATATTATATATTATATTATTTATTTATAATATTTATTATATTAGCTGTTAAGTCAATGATAATAAAGCTAGAATTTGTAGAGCCACAGACTTTAGGTATGGAGAAAAAGACTGAGTAGGGTAGGATCAATAGATATCCCTGATACACAGGGTGGATCAGGGTGGGAGGGAAGATAAGGAGGAACTGAGAGAAGTAGAGGGAGGAAAAACCTTAATCGGGGTGTATCATATGAGAAAAGAATCTATTTTCAACATAAGGAAAAATAAAATTGTTTTCAAATGGAAACTTTTAGGGTCAAGTTGGGTAGCATAGTATGTATATGACATGTAAAGATTAGAATGTTGTCACACTCTCAGAATTGATTTTGATGCAAGTCTGAAACTTTATAACCAGTTAAAATGTTTTAAAATGAAGAATAGAGCTCAGTATATGGACTGACCTCTGCTAAGTATGATTAAAATTCAGAAAACAATTCAAGAGATAACCAGAAAAGTTTTTTTAAGCCTAAAAAGAAACATATGATCTGTGCAGCACTCTAGAATTTAAACAACTCCAAGAGCAGAAGGTGACCAAGCTGGACATTTCCCCGTCTTCAAATTAGCCACAGAAGTATCTGGGCTCTTTTCTTCCTTTACTGGATCTGAATTCTGCAAACAGCTCTAGTCAAAACAAGCACAACCAGAAAAGGGGATTAAAACAAAACAAAAACAAAACAAAACAAAAAAAAAACTACTGCTAGTTCAAAAGAGCAGTACCCTCCTTCTTGCTGGATTTTAGACTTCCTCCATATCTTAATACTCAGAGAAACCACCTGCCCAGTGCACTGCCACAGAAACCTTGTGATCAGAGGCCTCATCAGATAAATTACACAGCAAGAGGCATCCACATTCAGAATTATGCAACAGCCAAGGCCCACATCTTGGAAACTAATCTTTCCTCACATACATAGGGAGTCCCACACAATAAATATCCAGCCTCAGAGCGAGCCTTGATGATACCAAGTAAAAGAAGCAGACAAAAATAGATAATCCAGAGGCACAGGTCTGTAACCTCTGCTACTCATACGGAGGGAGCAAGGAACATGGCATGGTGAGGCTACCCTGGATCACTTAGACAGACCCTGTCTCAAATTGGATGAACACACAAACAAGCTCTGAAGGGCTGAAGGTGTAACTCAGTGGTGGAATGAAGGCCAGTGAATGCTTAGCACTTGTTAGAACCTAAATTCAGTTCCCACTAGTAGGGAGAATGCACAGTTTAGGACCTAACTGGTGAACAGATAGAGCCTGAGTAAATGTTAAAGCAGTATTTTAGGCGAGAGAGCACAGAGAGAAATGAAGGTGGAGACCAGATCTCTGCTGAGTGGGGGCAGAAGGACAGAGGACCTACAGAGAGAAGAGAAGGCATGGGCCTCATCCCTATGACAAGCTGGAGACCGAAGACAGGATAAGCTTCTTGGAGGATATGGGGGTGACTTCAGCTACGCCTTCTAGTAGCAGGGTTATGGAGACTGAAGAGGATAATCTCTAACTAGACAGGACTTTTAGTGAAGGGAGGGGACTACCATCTTACCCACAAAAACTTTGATTCAAAACTTACCTTGTCTACAAGTTGTGCAGGGACAAAGATAGAGATTGAGGGTATGTCTAACCAATGCCTGACACCACGTGAGAGAGCCAATCACTGACACTATTCATGATATTCTGCTATGCACACAGACAGGAGCCTAGCATAGCTGTCCTCTGAGAAACTCCACCCAGCACCGAATCAAAACAGGTGCTGAGACTCACAACCAAACATTGGGCAAAGCGTGCGTAGTCTTATGAAAAAGTGGGGGTAGGGAGAATGGAAGGACCTGGAGGTCCCAGGAGCTCCACAAGAAGACCAAAGGACCCAGAGGGGTTTGTGGAGACTGAGGGATACAAGGATCATGGATAGACAGGACCTAGGCCCCCTACACAAACATAGCCTACAGACAGCTCAGGTTTCATGTGGGTTCTTACTATAAGAGGAGCAGGGGCTATCTCTGACATGGACTCTGCTGCCTTCTTTCTGATCATCACCTACCTCCCTCCAGTAGGGCTGTGGTACCAGGAAAAGAGGGTGAACTCAGTCCTGATGCGACTTGATGAGTGTGCTGCGGTGGGTGGGTGGGTGCTTATCTGAGAAATAGGGAAGGGGGAATAGGAAAAGAGAGGAGGGCACAACCAGAGAAAAGAGGGAGGGGGCTACAATCAGAATGTAAAGAGAATAAATTAATTAATTAATAAAAATTTAAAAAGAAGCATTTTATATAGAATCCATACTCAGATAACACAACAATGTAAATATCCAGAAAATAAATCACTATACCATGGTCCAGGAAAATCAGGTATTTAACAAACAAACAAAAAACAAAGACAAAATAACAAAAAACCCAAAACAAATAAAATCAACACTAAAAATGTGTTTGTTGAAAATTTCCACATGAATTTTAAAACAACAATCAAGAAATGTTTCAACAAGCATGTTCTAATCATCTTGAACAAATAAAGAAAAGTAAAATTTCAACAAATAAGTGAACTATAAAAAGAGAGCCAAATGAAAATTATGGAACTCAAAACTGCTCACAATAGGATAAATCCAAATAAACAACAAAACATATCACAATTAAACTCCTGTAAACTAAAAGCAATGGAAAAATATTGAATGCAAATGGAGAACTCAACAGATTGTCCATAGGGAAAGACTAATTATAGGATTTCTATTCTGAAGCTATGGAACCAGAAGGTACATGATATAATATTTTGCCAGCTTTTAAAGAGAAGAATATACTGTAAATTATGAAATACATATTCAATAAAGAATTTCCTTCAGAAATGAAAGATAAATGAAAACATGCTTTAGCATGGGATATTTAAAAGGATTTATTAAAATGGATCTTTCTATAAATGTTCAAATAAAAGTTAAAAATAGGAAATAATAAATGAAATAATTATGGGAAATATGGAATGAATAGTTACAGGAATATCAGAAATGTATGAGTTTACCAAGTCATAAATGATAATTGAAAAAAATGTATGTAATGTCACCTGATCTTAACAGTAATATTTGTTTGTGAGGAGGGAGAAGTCAAATATTTTTTTTCTTTTTAAAAAAAAATTTTATTAGTTACAGTTTATTCACTTTATATCCCTTCCCCATACCTCCCTCCCTCCTTCCTTCTTAAGCCCACCCTCCTTCCCCACCAGTGTCCCTCTCCCACTCCATTAATAAGGGAGGTCCTCCTCCCCTTCCTTCTGATGCCTTTCTACCAGGTCTCATCAAGAGTGGCTGCAGTATTGTCTTCTGTGGCCTGGCAAAGCTGCTCTCCCCTCAGGGGGAGGTGATCAAAGAGCAGGCCAATCAATTTCTGTCAGAGGCAGATGCTGAAACTCATAGCCAAACTTTGGGTAGAGTGCAGGGAATCTTATGAAAGAAGTGGGAGATAGTAAGACCTGGAGAGGACAGGAGCTCCACAAGGACAGCAACAGATCCAAAAAGTCTGGGCACAGGGGTCTTTTATGAAACTGATACTCCAGCCAAGGACCACTCATGGAGATGGCCTGAAACCCCTGCACAGAGGTAATCTATGGCAGTTCAATATCCAAGTGGGCTCCATTGTAATGGGAACAGGGACTGTATCTGACAGAAATCAAACAAATTTAAGAAAAGTATTTATAGTTAACAGGAAATAATAGTTTCATTCCAGAGAAAACCCTGAGGTAAGCCACTTGAGCACATTTTAATACCCAAAGCAGCAACTAAGTAAAGACCATAAGGCAATATACTAAGAAACAGTATACATAGATATAGAAGGATTTTGCTTAAAGAGCTTATAAAATACACATAAAAGCAAAAATAAAAACAAGAAAAAGAACATAAAAACAAAACAGCTGTCAAAGATACTAACAAATAAATATGAATATAAATGGTTTAAATATACTAATAATATGGCAGTGGAAATGGCACAAGAAAGAGTGGAGAAGCCCTTAATCCTAATCTCTTGTTTAAAAGATTCACAATTCAAATTCAATGACATGGTTAAGTTGAAGGTAAGGAAATAAATAGGCCTTGCAAATATTATTCAAAAATAGGGGAATTCTAGTGGCATCAGATTAAGCAGACTTTAGAGCAAAGGAGTTGGTGTAGGTTAAAAGGCACAGTTAGTACCATGATAGTAATAATCCCCTGGAGAAGATGACCTTAAACACAAATGAGTCAAATAATGGAGTTCAAAGTGCACGAATCGATATGGGTGTCCCTTGTTTTACAAGAGGACTGTGTCCTGATAAAGTCATTATAAGTTGTAAGCACAACATGATAATATACTTGCTGAAGCTGGGGTACTGAGTACTATATCTTGGCACCATTTCTAGCCTTTGTGATGGCTGCTTATTGTCATGTGAGACGGTCCACATAGTGCTACCAGGTAAGTGGCAAGTGACAAAAACTGAAGTGTACTTTCTACTGGATGTGTTTTTCTTGTTTGTTTGTTTGTTTGTTTGTTTGTTTTTTACCAACCACTGTGAAGTTGAAATTTCTAGGTCCAAAGTTTGTAATTTGGAAATCATCTGTCATTTGTTGGTGTTGAAAGAAGATAGACAAATCCATAACAATAGCTGGGCACATGACACTTCCTTCCACAACCTGTAGAATTATTAGACAGTTCAACAGGGAAATACAAATGTACCTGCTTTAGCTTTATTTTATGATTGCCATAATATAGAAAAATCATGGAAACTATAAAACAGAGAAAAAAATTGACAATGTAAAACGAGATTTCCACAATAATTATAAGAAAATACTTTTCCCTTTCAATTGTGAATGTACCTAAACTCCATTTAAGGGGTTAAGAGTAAAGATGTGTGTGTGTGTGTGTGTGTGTGTGTGCACGCAAGTATGTGTGTTTGATATCTATCTATCTATCTATCTATCTATCTATCTATCTATCTATATTTGCCCCAATTTTAAACCATAATTTTGACACAACATATAAATAATTTCTATTGGTCAATTAAATAAATTTTAAAAAGAAAGTAGAGGTGCTGTTGAGGTGGATGAGGAACTAAGAACATTTTCTACTCTTCTAAAAGACTATGGTTTGATATTTTGCAAGGCAGAGCCTTTCAGAGGCCCTCTGTGGCAGGCTCCTACCTTTTCCCTGTTTTCTCCTTCTTTTGATGTCCATCCTTTTTGCCTTTCTGGATGGGGATTGAGCATTTTAGCCAGAGACCTCCCTCTTGTTTAGCTTCTTTAGGTGTACAGATTTTAGTAGGTTTATCCTATATTATATGTCTATATGAGTGAGTATATACCATGTGTGTCTTTCTGCTTCTGGGATAGCTCACTCAGGATAATCTTTTCCAGTTCCCACCATTTACCTGCAAATTTCATGATTTCCTTGTTTTTTATTGCTGAGTAGTATTCCATTGTGTAGATGTACCACAATTTCTGTATTCATTCCTCAGTTGAGGGGCATCTGGGTTGTTTCCAGCTTCTGGCTATTACAAATAAAGCTGCTACAAACACGGTTGAACAAATGTCGTTATTGTGCACTTGAGCCTCTTTTGGATATATGCCTAGGAGTGGAAGAGCTGGATCTTGAGGAAGCGCTATTCCTAATTTTCTGAGAAAGCACCAGATTGATTTCCAGAGTGGTTGTACAAGTTTACATTCCCACCAGTAGTGGAAGATGGTTCCCCTTTCTACACATTCTCTCCAGCATGTATTGTCACTTGAGTTTTGATCTTGGCCATTCTGATAGGCATAAGGTGAAATCTCAGGGTCCTTTCGATTTGCATTTCCCTGATGTCTAAGCAGATGCTGAGACTTATGGCCACCTGTTGGGCAGAGTGCAGGGAATCATATGAAAGAAGTGGGAAATAGTAAGATAGGGAGAGGACAGGAGCTCCACAAGGAGAGCAACAGAAACAAAAAGTCTGAGCACAGGGGTCTTTCCTGAGACTGATACTCCAACCAAGGACCAGGCATGGAGAAAACCTAGAACCCCTGGACAGATGTAGGCCATGGCCGTTCAGTGTCCAAGTGGGTTTTATAGTAATGGGAACAGGGACTGCCTCTGACATGAACTGATTGGCCTGCTCTTTGATCACCTCTTAACCTAGGGGGGAGCAGCCTTACCAGGCCACAGAAGAAGACAATGCAGCCACTCCTGATGAGACCTAATAGACTAGGATAAGAAGTAAGGAAAAGAAGACCTCTCCTATCAGTGGACTTTGGGAGGGGCATGCATGGAGAAGGGGGAGGAAGGGAGGGTTTGGGAGGGGAGGAGGGAGGGTGCTACAGGGGGAATACAAAGTGAATAAACTGTAATTAATAAAAAAATTTAAAAAATGAAAAAGAAGACACTATATCATGAATAAAAATGCAGTGTGTTAGCAAAGTTTGGTTTATAAGAGCTATCAAGCTTGTATATAAATTATCTAATAAACTAAATTCTATACCATTTTTTTAAAAAAATACTGTGGTTTGAGACCCAGCCCCATGTAGGTCACAATTTCTTCTATCTCCAGTTCCAAAATATCTGATGATTCTTCTGGCTTTTACACATACATGTAGCATTCACTCATATGAGCATATATACACAAATATAATAATCGAAGAATAAATCTTTTGGAAAAAAAAAGAGATCTCTGCCAGGGTGGGTTGGTGCGCAAGGGGGGCCTCCCCTTCTCTAAGGAGAAGAAAAGGGGAGGGGTAAAGGGATGAGGGTGGGACTGGGAGGAGAGAAGGGAGGGGTCTGTGATCAGGATGTGAAGTGCTTAAATAAATTAATGAATGAAAAGGAAACAAAAGAAAAGGAAAGAGAAAAATCTAACCACATCTCTACTACATCTCACTATATTCCATAGTGCAGAAAACTAGATTTTCCACTCTGTCTCTTGCTATTCAGACTGGGTGCAGACATCCTTTTCTCTGTGCTTGTGGGAAGTACTGAGGTTTGCCTGGCTCCAAACTGCTAATCCAAGGAAACATCCTCCATTCCTCACTGGGGTTTGAATCCAAAGGAAAGTTGGAGGCAGCTGTGGCTGAGCAATTGGAAACAGTTTCCAGAAAAAAAAAAGTTAGTGTGTTACAGTTTTGTATAGACCTCTTTTTTTCTAGAACAATAAGAAAGCATTGAAAAGGCCAACAGATGGGGTCATCATTTATTGGGAGCTTTGTGGCCAGGTGCTCTTTCCCGTACTTCCTAAACACTGCTTCATTTAGTGTTTATAGGATTTCTTGGAGATGGATATGAATGTATGACATTTACATTTGAGAAATGTGAGGCTCTGAGAGGTCAAGAGCCAGGATTTAAACTGAGGTCTGCCCTAATGAAGAACATCCTTACCAGCACAATTATGGTGCACAGCTTTGTTAAGGGATTTGGCCAGGAGTGAGCCTGAAATGACTCAGTATGCTGAGGAGAGGCTGGCTCAGAGAAGAATTGCATTTCGCCACAGTGTTAATCCAAATCCTATTCAGCCCCAGAAGCCATTGCAGAAGCAGCTGCAGTGAGCAGGCACAGGTTCTCCTGAGGGAACAGACACTCTCTTCAGCTCAAGGACTCTGACCTGGGCCACAAAAAAAAAAAAAAAAAGAAAGAAAGAAAGAAAAAAAAAACCTTCAAGTCATGTGCTCTCAAGAAAACCCAGACTTCTTTGGAGCAATTATCCTTTCCAGATTGTGCAAACTTTGGAGAGCTGGGCTTAGTCAGGTTCAGACAGTCGATGGCAAAGGCAAAGCGGAGGGGGAAAGCAGGCAACACTAACGAAGCTGGGCTTTTGATCTCTCCTAATCACGGCGTTTCACGAGGCCCTTTATGATCATGTAGTGCTCAGTTCCTAATGAAAATGGCTTAAGTATGATTTTTACTGGGTAGATCTAAGAAAGAACCATCTAGGGAAGCTAGCCAGATATTAGGTAACTCCAGACCACTCAGGAAATCAAAACAAAGTTACAGCTCCATTAGTCAAGAGCAATTTTTTTTTAGAGGGGAGGCAAAGGGGGGCCCAGGTAACCAGAAATTTTACTTCATTTCATTTTCCCTGGGGAAAACACTAAGTTCATTGCGCATTCTGGTGCATCTTTTAACCTTCAGGCAGGCAGAGATACATGGCTTTTACTACCTTTGCACACTAGCTCCCAGCTGTTCTCCTTAGAACAATTTGCTTTTGAACTCTTGGCAGAGTCTGAGTTGCCAGATGGACTCTCTGTGGAGTATACATGCTCTGGAAGGAAGAAAATGTCTCATGGGATGGGCCTGATGGAAAACAAAGATGTCTAGTGTGTTGCTCTGCATCTCAGCAGCTCTTCGTATCTGCAGAGGGCTTTATCGTATGGATTTATTTGTTACTGCACGCAATAGCCCTGTGAGGGACACGGTGATGTCTCCACTGTTCAGAGTTAAAGCACGCTCAGGCTAAGATATTTACCTCAGCCCACAGAGAAGAATTAGAAATTCACACTCAGTATGTTTACTGAGCCTCACTTGCCTCTAGTTCTCTGAGGTGGCTGGCATGTCAAAACAAATCTAAACTGAATCCGAGTAACATCTTGAGGTGGTATTATAAGTATTCTTTGCCAAGTATATATTTTTTTCTAAAGCACAATAAATGCAGGATCCCGTGTTTCTGGGGCTTTCTGAGTTTATCTACAGCGACTTTCATAACAGCTCTCCTCTGTGTTCACCTACCGTGTGTGCATGTTGTCTAGAATCTGAAAATTTCTCACCCCATTCTCTTCTCTAGCCTAAAATAACACTGATATGAATAAATTCCAAATTACCAGACTGTTTTTTCTTCTTCAAATTCCTTTTGTCTGCTTACTTGTGTTTTGACCTATCTTATTTTTCTTTTGTCTGTTCTCTGCTGGAGAAACAGGAGGTGATTAAAACTCATCCCCCTCAGGCCCTCTTGGGCTGCCTTGTCTGACCTCAGTGGGAGATGATGGTTTTAGTCCTGGGCAACAGGAAGTGCCACAGGGGTTGCTACAATTTGGGTGCCTCCCTTTCTCTGAGAAGGAGAATTGGGAGTGAGGGGAGGGGTGTGTGAGGGAAAGACTGGGAGGAGAGAAGGGAGGAGGCTGGAATCAGACTGTAAATGGATGAAAGATGAAAAAGAAAGAAAGAAAGAAAGAAAGAAAGAAAGAAAGAAAGAAAGAAAGAAAGAAAGAAAGAAAGAAAGAAAGAAAGAAAGAAAGAAAGAAAATTGGTGCCTCTCTTCATAAGAATTTATCAAAGAAGGACCACACAGGAGAGAATCCCACTGACAACAATCCCTTGATAAGTGGTATCATGACCTCATCATTGTCTGAAGAGAAGCTGCCTTGACTGTAGCCTAAGGGCCATCATTCGTTCATAGTTTTACATGCATAAACTGTTATGCAGAAAATTCACATATTTGCTGACTAATTACTTAGAGCTCACCGTGTGCTTTAATGAACTTATTTCTCTGTTTTACATAGCTAAAAAAATGTCACACAAAAATGAAATAGAAAACACACTGGCATGAAAAATTAAGACCCTTCCTGAGGCAGACATGAGAGAACACTTATCCTTTTATGAAAGACCAGAAGCTTGAATCACTGAGAGCTTCATGTGGCATCTGTTGTCACTTCCATATTTCCCCACCCACCATCCCCTAGGACCTACATAGAAGGGTCTGTGGAGATAAGGGAAGGATTTGTTTACTCGCTGGTTCTCTTTCATCATTATCCAGAGCCTATGAGCTGGTAAGACCATTTATTAACACCCTTCGTTATGATAACTGTAGACACTTCTTAATGAGCCTCTAATAGCACCAGAGAACTTGAAAGGCAAAATGAGACATATATGTAGCAACCAGTGGAAATGCTCTGAGATTCCACCTAAATTAAGATGTTGCAGTGACATTGGGTAGAGCAGGGAGTGACAATGGCAGAGAGGTGCACAGAAGTCAGATCTTGTGATAGGTCATGCATTCTCCACAGCCTTACTATAATTTCCCTGTCGACCTGCGTTTTCTATATAAGCCTAGCGATATAACATGCACTCTGGGCCCTACGTCTTTTACACAAACATGGTTAGGGAAGAAGTACTACACACATTTTGCAGGGGAGCACACTGGGAGAAGAAATCATGATGAATTTTCAGGTTTCATTACATAGTGCAGCTAGATGATAAATTTGGGTAGACAGGCTCCAAAGGGTATACCAAATAGTTCTTGAGAAGTGATACAGGGAAGAAAGTGTTAAAATAACATCAACAGGAAAACATTCTGGATCTCGTCTCAATGAACACACGGTTGTTTAGTGTGTAGTTCAGAGAATGAATGTTTAGGTCAGACAAGCATGATGCCATGTTCTGAACCCCTTTCTACTTAATTTGTACATGCTACTGAACCTTCGTATACATCCATCACTTCCTTATGCATATCTTTTGGTATTTCATAGGTTCCTCCGAGACATATATATTTTTTAAATGTTCAGGGTATTCGATAAACCCTTGAAGAAAGCAGATCTTGATTAGAATTACAACTTTATGATCACTAACTTGCTAGCTTTTTCTTTCTCTTTTTAAAGTATCACTGCAATTCATTTTATTAATTGTTTGTCTGTTTCTTTATTGTGACCTGCTTTTTCCAATTAGTGCTTCCCATTTACACACGGGGGTGTTGTCATGCACTGGGACACAGACAACCTATTAGTGGGCATCACCCCCAACACATACCCAGAAAGCAAATTCTTCCCACAGTCGCCATAACATTCCAATAGTTTCTCAACTAGAGCTGCGGTGATAGTAGCCCCTCCCCACCCATGTTGGAAATCTTAACTAGTTTGATCTTGTTTTGGCCTTATTCAGATATCCCAGATGCTGTGAGTTTCTGTGTGCAACTATATTATGTACAGAAGACAGCATTGTACAACTCTCTTCCTCATCATTTGACTCTTTCCATCCCATCTTCTGGATTTTTTAAAATGTATATGGTAAAGTACTTTTAGCAGTATTGTCTTAAAGATCAAGTAATATAAGTAACATATAGACGCTAGACAAATGTAAATAAACGTGTTCACTGATGATGGTAAAGCTTAATTAAGGTTGTCTCTCAGGGAAGGCAATGCAATACTTGAAGCTCAAAAAAAGATACCACCCCAAAATACAATGCCTTTTTTTGCATTGTGTTTTTATCCCATAAATTAGAATTTCTACCCCCAAATACAATGACAAATCACTAAAGACAATGATGTAAGTTCAAAGCTGAATAGCTAAGTAATAGAACAGCAGATTGCCAAATAACCATGGAGCAAGGCAATTTGTTTGACAGAACATAGATTTTGAAGAGTAATTTTTTTATGTGTGTAGAAATGTTTTTAATATATTTATACTATTATTTAATAATAATTATGTAATATTTTCATTATAAATCTGTTTTTTTCATTCTAATATGGAAATTTACTCTAAGACTGTATACACTGATTATCTCAAGCCTCTTCCATCAGATTTTTCCTATTTGTAGTATATTTGTTTGAATTATTTAAAAATATAATTTTAAATCTATTCCAAGCAATTTAAGATAAAACATAACAGATTTTAGTAATTACACTTTATCCACTTTGTATCCCCCCTGTAGTTCCCTTCCTCCTCCCCTCCCAATCCCTCCCTTCCTCCCCCTTCTCCACGCATGCCCCTCCCCAAGTCCACTGATAGGGGAGGTCTTCTTTCCTTCCTTCTGATCCTAGTCTATTAGGTCTCATCAGGAGTGGCTGCATTGTCTTCCTCTGTGGCCTGGTAAGGCTGCTCCTACTCAGGGGGAGGTGATCAAAGAGCAGGCCAATCAGTTCATGTCAGAGACAGTCCCTGTTTCCATTACTATGGAACCCACTTGAACACTGAACGGCCATGGGTTACATCTGTGCAGGGGTTCTAGGTTTTCTCCATGCCTGGTCCTTGGTTGGAGTATCAGTCTCAGGAAAGACCCCTGTGCTCAGACTTTTTGTTTCTGTTGCTCTCCTTGAGGAGCTTCTGTCCTCTCCCTATCTTACTATTTCCCACTTCTTTTTGAAGAGTAATTTTAAGACACTGAAATAAACTACATTTTTCGCAACAGAAGGTAAGGTAGAGCCACTTTTAACATTGTACCATGAGATTTAGAAAAGCAGAGTTTTCTGTGTGAGGGCTGTATCATCTGTTCTTCTTGAAATCACAGACGGAATTCATGTGAACTCAGTGTCTTCTTAGACACCTCACCTAAAAGCTTTGGTTAGCAACACTTCTTATAGATTTTAAACGTCTGGTATTGGGATAAAGATGGATTATCTATGAGGATATAACTGCAGATCCTTTAATTCTTAGATTGATATTAGACTCAGATCAACTTTAGACAGGCGCCTAATTGTCTGAGGAGTTGATTGGACCCATAGTATTTCTCCTATGTTAGTTACTTAAAAAAAATATGTGACAAAATACTGTTAAGGGCAACTGGAGAAGGTAAGATTATATGGACCCACAATTTGACTGTACAGCCTACTGTGGCTAAGAAATCATGGTGGCAGGGGCATGGGGCAGCTGAGAGCACTGCATTTGTAACTGGGGTGTAGACAGGGAAGGATGGCTTAGTTCGCTGCTTTTTATTCAGTGCAGCACTGTAGTGCACAGATCTCTTCTAAGTTAAACTCTTCTGGAAACACTCTTGGTATATACACCAAAAGATGTGTTTCCATGATAATTGATTTTCAAAATTACAATTAAGCTCATAGTTAAGTTTTAAAATTTTTTATTTATTATGTATTTATTACAATTTATTCACTTGGATCCCAGCTGTAGCCCCCTTCCTTGTCCCCTCCCAATCCTGCCCTCCCTCTTATCCTCCCATGCCCCTCCCCTAGTACACTGATGGAGGAGGTTCTCCTCTCCTTCCCTCTGACACCAGCCTATCAAGTCTCATCAGGACTGGCTACATTGTCTTCCTCTGTGGCCTGCTAAGGCTGCCCTCACCCCCTCAGGGGAAGATAATCAAAGAGCCAGCCACTGAATTAATGTCAGAGACAGCCCCTGTTCTCCTTACTAGGGAACACACTTGGAGACTGAGCTGACATGGGCTACATCTGTGCAGGGGTTTTAGGTTATCTCCATGCATGGTCCTTGGTTGCAGTATCAATCTCAGAAAAGTCCTCTGAGCCCAGATTTTCCAGATTTTTTTGTTCTGTTGCTCTCCTTCTGGAGCTCCTATTCCCTCCAGGTCTTTCTATCTCCTAATTCTTTCATAAGATTTTTTGCACCCTGCAGAGTTTTGAAGCAGATGCTGAAAGTCATAATTAAGTTTAACCATCATAGTGACACTGTGGTAAATGTACTATCAATAATCTGTGTTGAAATTGTCTTTAGAGCCTGGAAAGAACGTGTGCATTGCCAACATTTCTGATAAAATTCCAATGGAAAATACTAATGGGAGTTTTATATTTCTTAGTTCAGGGAGTATTTCTAGGGAAGTCCTGAGAAAAAGGAAGATTTTCATCTGTGTTTATAATAGTTTTATAATATGTGCATTTTGTTCTAGAAAGCATGTATGGCTCCCCACTGAGAGCCTGCAAAAGAAATTAACAATTGAGGGTGGGAGGTCAAATTATCTTGTTTCATGAGAATTCTGAGAAATGCTAGTAACTACGCTCAGAAAACTATTTTCCAATCCACTCAAAGATGTGTCAGCCTGCAGATTCCAAAACCAGGTTTGATTCCATTTAATCTTCCTAAGAATGAAAAGAGTCACCTTTTTATGCAGAGAAGAACTCTGTAACATTTTTAAGAAGCAGATGCATTCAACCAGGACTATTATAATGTATTTAAATAGTCTATATCTTATGATATCAACATTGTATGATTAAATTTGTTTAGTTAAATAACAATCAGTTAAAACTGTTGTCACTATTTTGCATGACCACTCCATCTCTCTGTCTGTTACATACACATATTCCTAAATGAATATATCCCTATACAGTGTGAATATATCCCTTTACATATATTCATATATTTCTGTACGTATAAATATGCATATATTCCTATGCATGTAAACACATATATGTGGCATGTTGCCATTACTAAGCACACTTGGGATAATTTAAATTAGAGGACTCTATATTTTGTAGAATAAATATTTATGTTTTGGAGTTCCTACTGTGTTCATATTAATGAACTGCTAGTCACCAAATATAAAAAATGTCTTCTGGAAATAATCCTATTGGATTTTTATATGGATGATCACTTTACAGCCTGATCCCAGCCTCCTCTCTCCTCTCCTCCCAGTCACCCCCTCCCCCAAGCATCCCTTCTCCATTGCTCCCTTCCTATTTAGAGAAGGAAGGCCTGAAAGAGTGCCAACCCACTATGGCACCTCAAATTGCAGCAGGACTACATGTCTCTTCCACAGATGCCTAACAAAGCAGCCCAGATAGGGAAGGGTATACAGAGGCAGGCAGCAGAGTCAGAAATGGCCCCTACTCCCATTGTTAGAGGACCCACATGTTGGCCACACTGCATTTCTGGTACATATGTGTAGGGGGTCTAGGTCTAGCCTATGCTTGCTCTTTGGTTGGTAGTTAGGTCTTTGTGTATCCTCATGGTCCCAGATTAGTTCACATTGGTCTTCATATGGTGTCCTTGACTCCTCTAGTTCCCTCTATCCTTCCTCCCACTCTTCTACAAGACTCCCTGAGCTAAGCCTGCTGTTTGGCTATGGGTCTCTGCATCTGTTTATGTCAACTTCTGGTTAAGACCTCTCAGAAGACAATTATGCTAGGCTCCTATCTACAAGCATGGCAGAGTATCATTAATAATGACAAGAGTTGGCTCTTTCCCATGGGGTGTTTCTCCCGTTGGGCCATTCCCTCACTCTCTGCTTCTTCTTAATCCTTGCACTTCATTTAGGCATGACAAAATTTGGGTGCAAGGTTTTATTGTATGTGACATATTAGCTGTCTTAATAGAATATTTATGGTTCTTAATACTCAGGTTTTAATAATGTGGTTAGAGTAAGAGAAATATACAAGCCAGGGACAAATCTGCAAATTTTTGCTGAATTTTCGATCTGTAAAATCACCAAATATAAGAATTTGTTTCATCAGAGCCTAGAATAAATGGAAGTATTTTTTAAATTTGCTGGTGACATAGCAGAGACAATTATGAGATCATCTTGTATTTGGAGTTTTTCTATGTAAAGGTAAAAAATTATAATTTATCATAATTCTTTTTAAAGAGACAATCCTGTACAAAAGACTAGTATATGTTTTGAAAAAAATTCATAGTTTATAAGTAATGGAAGCAAATTTCTATCAGCTATGACTAAACACAGGATTATGCCTTTTCTATTTTCTACAAATATGCATCATGAAATGTTGCTTTATGAATAGATGATTAAAGACTAGGTCACAAAATAGTACAAGTGAAAAGTGAATTACAGATGTATGTCTGTGAATAAGAACTTAAGTTTTGAAGATATTTGTGCTTGTCAATTTTGTGTGTATTCTTATATACTATGATTACCGTTTTAAGCATGTATTATTTTTAATTTTTTTCTTTTTATTGGAAATGAAATGTTCTCTTGTATCTTGATTATGGTTTCCTTTCCCCCTCCTCCTCTCAGTTCCTTTTTACCGCTCTTCCATCTAGATTCACCTCCTTTATGTCTTTCATTAAACACTGAGCAGCACACACATGGGCTTTCAGAGACTGAAGCCACAAGAACAGGCCCTGAAGAGTTCTGTATATATATAATATATAATGTATAATATATATTAGCTGTCAGTTTGGTATTTTTATAGAGCTCCAAACAATGAGAGTGCCTTATCGCTGAGTCTTTTGCCTGCCTTGGAGACTCCTTTCCTCCTATTGGGTTGCCTTGTCCGTATGCAACATGAGGGCTTTTGCATTGTCTATTGTACCATGTTTTATCCTATTTGGCTATTGTCTCTTGGAGATCTATTCTTTTCTGAGGGGGAAAAGGGACGGGGAAGGTGGAGAGAGGAGTAGGAGGAGTTGAAGGAGGGGAAACTTGTCAGGAGGTATGTTAGGAGAGAAGAATCTATTTTCAATAAAAATAAAAACAAACAAAAACACAAACATGTTTTTAAGGGGTGGTAATAAAACATACCAAAACAAAAGGAAAAAAAACTAGTATATTGGAATAGGACAATAAAAGAAGGAAAAAATAAGGAAAAGATTCCAAGAGAATGTATAGACAGAGAAACTCATCAACACACTCAGAAATCTCATAAAAACACTAAACTGTTTGATTCCCATCAAAATTCCAACACATTTTTAACCTTGAAAGAGCAATTCTCAACTTCACATTAAAAAATAAAAAACCCAAATAGCTAAAACAATCCTGAACAATAAATTAACTTGTGGAGGTATAAGCTGTGTTATAGAGCAATAGTAATAAAAACGGCATGGTAATGGCATTCAAAAAAAGAAAGAAAGAAAGAAAGAAAACAAGTTGATCAATGAAATAGAATTGAAGACCCAGAAATAAACCCACACACCTATATACACTTGATTTTGGACAAAGAAGCCCAAACCAAATGGAAAAAGGAGCATCTTCACAAATGGTACTGGTATAACTGAAGGTCTACACATAGAGAATGAATGCAAACAGATCTGTATTATCAGACTACACAAAATGCAAGCCCAGGTGGATCAAAGACCTTAACGTGAAAACAGAAACACTGAATCTAATAGAAGAGAAGGTGGGGAATAGCCTTGAATGCATTGATTCAGGAGACCACGTCCTGAACAGAGCACCAACAGCTCAGGCACTACGATCAACAATTAATAAAGGAGATCTAAATGAAAAGCTTCTGTAAAGCAAAGGAAACTGTCAATAGAACAAAACGACAGCCTACAGACTAGAAAAAGATCTTTAGGACCCCTATATCTGACGGAGGGTTAATATCCAAAATATATAAAGAACTCAAGAAATTAAACACCAACCATCTAAATAATCCAATGGTAAACAGATAATTATCATCGGAGAAATGGAATGGCTGAGAAACACTTAAAGAAATGCTCAGTGTTCTTAGTCATTAGGGAAATGCAAATCAAAATGACTATAAGATTCCATTTTATACCCATCAAAATGGTAGAGGTCAAAAACTCAAATGACAGCACATTCTGGAGAGGTTGTTGAGAAAGGGGAACCCTCCTCCATTCCTGGTGGGAGTTTAAACTTGTATAACCACTTTGGAAATCAATCTGGGGATCTCTCAGAAAATTGTGAACCGCTCTACCTCAAGGCCCAGCTATACCACTCCTGGGCATATACCCAAAGGATGCTTCATCATAAAACAAGGACATTTGCTCAGTTATGTTCATAGCAGCTTTATTTGTAATAGCCAGAACCTGGAAACATATTCATAATAGCCAACAACTAAAAACAACCCAGATGTCCCTCCACCGAAAAATGGGTAAAGAAACTTGTACACCTACACACTGGAATCCTATTAAGCTATTAAAAACAACTACATCATGAAATATGCTGGCAAATGGATGTATCTGGAAAAGATCGTCCTGAAAGAGGTAACCTAGACCCAGAAATACACACAGGGTATGTACTTATTTATCAGCAGATATCAGCCATATGGAAAACCATACTTCAGTTCACAGACCTAAAGAAGCTAAATAACAAGGAAGACCCTGAAGAGGATTCTTAATTTTCAATCAGAAGGGTAAAAAGTATAGACACTGGAAATGGTGGAAGAGAGGGTACAGGATGGGAGGCTACCATAGGAGTCCTCCGAAAGATTCTACCCAGAAATGGATGGAGCAGATGCTAAGACTCACAGCTAAACTTTGGGCAGAAAGTAGGGAGTCTAATGAAAGAGTGAGGGATAGAAGAACATGGAAGGTACAGGAGCTCCACAAGACCAACAGATCCAGCAAATCTGAGCCCAGGGGATCCAGGGAAGATTGATGCACCAACCATGCACGGAGAGTACATAGGACCCATGCTCAAATGTAACCTATGGGCGGCTCATTCTCCAGGTGAGTTACCTAGTAAAAAGACTTTGTTGTCTGTTCCGCAATCACTTCCTCCTGGTGGGGTGGTCTTGCCAGCCAAAGAAGAGGGTGCAGACAGGGCTGATGAGACTTGATAGGCTGGGGTCATTTGGTATGGTTCCCTTTTTGAGGAGTAGGAAAGAGGAATAGGGGAAGAGAGAGGGAGGGTGGGACCAGGAAGGGATAAGGGAGGGGGCTACAATAGGGATATAATATGAATAAATTAGAAATAAATTAAAATTAAGGTCCAGAGGAGATGGAGCACAGCAGGGAAGAAGGATCTTCGAAGTAATAGGATGGATGCACTTATGAACTCACAGTGACAGAGGCTTGTGTGGGTCTGCACCAGACGGAACGCTAGAATTAAAGGAAGAGGTAAACTCCTTTCTCATTTCAAGTTTGTAATTTGGGATTTTTAAAAATAAACTTACGAGCACATTTTATCAATTTTCAGCCTTATGAACCTGTGTCTACTTCTGCCTCTATCTACCACATGGAAACTCTCTGCTGCACTGGTTCCAACCTCATTTAAGAGCTGAGACAGATCATGAATAATTTGGACCTTTCCCAGACCCATTGTATCCCTACCAATGGTCGCTACTCTGGATTTTGGATTGCTGACAATTTTATCCCTGCCTCCCAGCAACCAATCTATCAGTCCCTGAAGGAATCTGACTCTCATAGGGACACGTCTGGATCTCAGGACTGGCTCATGCAAACCCTTCTAAAGAATAACTTCTCATTCAGATAGCTGGAAGGGAAAAGGCCAGCGAGGGTGTGCGGGTATCAAAATTCTTAGAGAATATTTTAAAATAAGTGTAAGAAGGTAAGTCTTTCGCTAAACAAAGGGTAAAAATTCTCTAAACACAGGGCTCATCAAGTTGTTTCTAGCTAAAAAAGAAAAAAAGAAAAGAAAAAAAAAAACCTGCACACAATTACCCATCACATTGGGGCTCAAAAACCAAAGGCCAGGCTCTGTTCCATATTCTTGCAAGATTTGCTCCTCATTAACTCTCTAAAAACATCTGTTGTCAATCGCAGCCCAGCTCACCAACTTCTCAGCAAACTGGCCCACCAGCAGACCTACAAACATGGCCAGGGATCCCACGTTGAATATAAATATCATTCTTTCTGGACAGTCCAGTCATGCTTTTATACTTCATCTGTTTCCATTCTTCTTAAATGTCCTTCTTCGTTCTTCTTAAAAGTCCTTTCCCATGATATTCTTGTAATTACCATACAAATCTAAAGTGTATCTCTCTCTCTCTCTCTCTCTCTCTCTCTCTCTCTCTCTCTCTCTCTCTCTCTCTCTCTCTCTCTCTCTCTCTCTCTCTCTCTCTCAAGCTCTGTGACTTACCTAGTAAGCACTTGATTAACCTCTATTTTCACTTTTGGATTATGTTTGAACCAGAATGATATTGCCAAAGTACATTTTAAATATTTGTGTGTACCTCTCGGCTTTGGTAAGAGGGGCTTCTTCTTGTAGTATATAGTAGTTAATACAGAGCTTTGTAATTGATCAAAGTACTAAATATAAATGATACCAGCTGAGTGCTCAGCTGTACTTGGGTTATCTGCATCAACCTTGCACCATCCGACTCTCAGAGAACTTCACAGAAGAGGGTCCAGAAAGCAATGTAAGGGCTGGCAGATGGGGAAGAGAGCTGTGGAATGCTGACTTCCGGACAAGTTATGATGGTTACGCGCATTAATTTACAGAAGCTGTGGGTACTGCAAAAGGCCTACATAGCCCAACTGGGTCCAAAATTCCAGCAAGGATTTGGGAAAGATTATTAAGGCCCCACTTCTTGACTAGGAGACGTTAGCAATAGATGGCTGCTGGGAAAAATGAGTCACATTCCTTTGGGTAGGTGACTGTTGGTAAGTTGTTAATGATGCATCAGATGACCCTATATCCATGCACATTTGCACAATATCAATTGACTCAGTGGGTTAAAATACTAATACAGAATTTAGAAGGGGACATGAAGCTGGAAGGGAGATGGGTTGGAAAGGCTGGGGGGGGGGAGTTAAATGGGTGAGTGGTGGACTGACATGATCAAAATACATATTATACATGTATAAAACTTTTACCAAATAGAAAATTATATTCTTTTTTTTAAATTTTAACATTTTTATTTTGTATTAACCACAGGTTATGTACTTTGTATCCCAGCCATAGCCACCTCCCGCATTCCCTCCCAACCCCCTTCCCTCCCTCATCTCCCCCTTGCCCCTTTCCAAGTCCACTGATAGGGGAGGACCTAGCTTATCAGATCTGTTCAGGAATGGCTGTAATGTCCTCTTCTGTGGCCTAGCAAGGCTGCTCCTCCCTTGGGGGGGAGGGAGGTCGAAGAGCCAGCCATTGAGTTCATGTCCAAAATAGTCCCTGTTCCCCTTACTAGGGTACCCACTTGGATATTGAGCTACCATTTGCTACATTAAAGCAGGAGTTCTAGGTTATATCCATACATGGTCCTTGGTTGGAGAAACAGTCTCATAAAAGACCCCTGTGCCCTGATATATTTGGTCCTTGCGGAGCTCCTGTCCTCTCCAGGTCATACTAACTCTCCTTTGTTTCATATGATTCCCTGCACTCTGCCAAAGGGTTGGTTATGCTTCTTAATATTTGCTTTGATACCCTGCTAGGTAGAGTCTTTCCGAGGCCCTCTGTGGTAGGCTCTGTCCTGCTACTTGTTTTCTCCTACATTCAATGTCCGTCCCATTTCATTTTCGAAGTGAGGATTAATCCTTTTACCCCAGGTCCTCTTTCTTGTTTATCTTCTTTAGGTGTATAACTTATATTCTTAAAAAGGGAAAGAAAGAAAAAAAGGCAACTGTTCCCTTGGTACTATAAATGTTCAGGACTGACATAAGCATCTTAACTTCTTTCCATGTTCTTGTTGGCTTGAGTCTTAGTGCTTTCTGATACAATGGTCCTTGTGTCTTACATATGCTCATCTGCTGAAGCACATAGGAAATTGGCTTAGAAGTGAGTGTTGCCTATCCCCCACCCAAGGAATTCTATTTGAAATGTCCTCAGACAACAGCTAAAACTGTTCTTTATTTTGAATGTCAGCTGCTTGTCCTCCATCCAACCTTACAAGGAAATGCTGTAGAAACTTGTGATAGAGAAATGGCAAGGTAGACACAAAATCCCATTTTATTTTCTTTCTAGAAATTTATGAGGAATTTCTTCACCCTTTAAGTTAGGTGAGTCACAGAACTAAGTTCTGTGTAGGAATGGTGACTGTCATGTGAGACCAGGCTAAGGAAAATCTAACACATTTATCTGTACTCTCTTCTCTGCTAGGCCTGCCAGATGCAGAACATACAGTAGCCAATCTTAGAACATGTGTAATAAGGAAATCCACTGGACAGAAGGAAATTATGTTTCTGAATGACTGCCTCGAGCAATTGTCATGGCTACTATGTACATTGTCTATGAAGGAAGTGACAATTGAACAGTTATTGAGATGGATTCAACAGCCACTTGACATGAGTCAAGCAGAACCCACATTATCTTCTAATAATATCAAAATGTTGTTCTTGGCATTGGAAGTATTGCATATTTATTAATTTTGACTTTGCAGTCAACATATTTCAGTGATGAAATTCACACCTGGTTAACAAATTCAGAAAGAAGGACACAGAGGCTTAAGTTGGGACTATGGAATGAAATTTATTATCTATCCCATGTATTTTTATTTCATTTACTAGCTATTACCTATTTATCAAATATAAGACAACACTACCATGTATATATAAACAACAGTGTAAGGGTAGCTAGTGTATTACTGTTATTGCTATTTAACAATTAATATTAATAACTGACCTATAACACAATGCTAACAGTATGGCAATATGTGTAACTATACTATTACAAGTCAAGTATCATATGTATTACTAACATACACTTATAAGTGTTATAGATATATCAAAGTCATTTATGAGTGAGTTATATTAGCTATATTTTCATATACAATACATTCATAGTAAATTTATGTGTTGTATTAGCAAAATCAAAGACGTCTTCTAGTTGACTAAAAGATTTAGAGCTAATCCATTAAAAAAGAAATGGAGCCTACCAATCCTATTCTGACAGAGGGCTAAAATCCAGTATATATAAAGAACTCAAGAAGGTAAAAAGCAACAAATAAAGTAATCCAATTAAAAATTGGGGTATGGAGCTAAAAAGAGAATTAACTGTAGAGGATTATAGGAGGGCAGAAAAACACTTTAAAAATGCTCAACATCCTTAGACATCAGAGAGATGCAAATCAAAACGACCCTGAGATTTCACCTTACACCCACCAGAATGGCTAAGATCAAAAACTCAAATGACAACACATGCTGGAGATGGTGTGGAGAAAGAGGAACCCTCCTCCATTGCTGGTGGGAATGCAAACTTTTACAACCACTCTGGAAATCAATTTGGCACTTTCTTAGACAATTAGGAATAGTGATTCCTCAAGACCCAGCTATACCACTCTTAGGCATATATCCAAAAGATGCTCAAGTACACAACAAGGACATTTGCTCAACTATGTTTGTAGCTGCTTTATTTGTAATAGCCAGAACCTGGAAACAACCCAGATGTCCCTCACTTGAGGAATGGATACAGAAATTGTGGTACTTTAACACAATGAAATACTATTCAGCAATTAAAAAGGGGGAAATCATGAAATTTGCAGGCAAATGGTGGGACTTGGAAATGATCATCCTGAGTGAGGTATCCCAAAAGCAGAAAGAAACATATGGTATATAGTCACTTATATAGACCTATAGGATAGGAAGGTCATGCTGAAATCTATACATCTAGGGAAGATAAACAAGAAGGAGGACCCAGGTTGGTATGATCAATGCTCGTTTAGATGGACAAATGGGATGGGCATTGAATGTAGGAGAAAACAAGCAACAGGATAGGAACATACCAAAGAGGACCTCTGAAAGAATCAATATAGCAATGTATCAAAGCAGAAATTAAGACTCACAATCAAGCTTTAGGCAGAGGGCAGGGAATAATAATGAAAACAGGGGCAGTTAGTAAGACTTGGGGAGAACATGAGCTCCACAAAGCCCAAATAGATCAGAGCACAGGGATCTTATATGAGATGGTTTCTCCAACCAAGGACCATGTATGGATATAACCTAGGACCCCTGCTCAGATGTGGCCCATGATAGCTCAGTATCCAACTGGAGACCCTAGTAAGGGGAACAGGGACTATTTCTGTCATGAACTCAATGGCTGACTCTTCGACCCTCCCACACATACACCTGGGAGTAACAGCCTAGCTAGATCCCAGAAGAGGTCATTGCAGCCACCCCTGAAGAGACAAGATAAACTAGTGTTGGATGGAAGGGGAAGAGGTCCTCCCCCATCAGTGGACTTGGAGGGGGGCATGGAGGAGATGAGGGAGGGATGGGGAGAGTGGGAGGGAATGAGGGAGGGGGCTATGCCTGGGATACAAAGTACCTAACCTGTGATTAATATAAAAATAAATAAATTACATTAAAAAAAGAAAATGGAGTGATGTTCATTTGATAATTAGGTTTCTTTGCCATTTGTATAGTTTATTTTTATTAGTTATTAATCCACACAGTGGCTGCTCCAGTATTTGGTGGCACTTAGATTTTATTTTTTTATTTTTATTTCTCCAGGTTGCCCCATGCAGGCACCTGGAAGCCACCCCCGGTGACAGAGCAGGCTGCTAGTTTCGTATATATTTAAAATTTAAGAGTCACTGGGGGTTATGTAAACCCTCAAACAGCCCAAGATATTGCCAAGGCTGTCGGTTGCTTTCCACAAATTGATGATACGGCCGTGCAGCGACTATTCTTGGTAGTCAACATGATTATGTCTGGACTTAACCAAAACCCAAAAATGGGAGTGACACACCTGTGAAATGGGCAGTAGTAAGATCTATGTCTAATCCAGATCTTTGAGATAAGAAGACATAACCCAGATTTTTTTTTTTTTTTTGGATCTGGGAAAACCCATTTCTAGTCGAGTCAAGGTCATGCTTTCCAGAAGAAGAAAGCATTTGTTCTTTTCCTGCTTGCTCTCACCTTGCTAGCAAGTCCATTCCTTCACTGGCATTAGGGCCTACTGCTTTGAGATTCCAATGCATATTGATGATCAGCTAAGACATCTAGTTTCATGGACTGAACAACTACTGGATTCTTAGAAACTACATTGACAGTGAGCCATTGTTGGACTAGCTAGATCACGCTGTGTAAGACAAACACATATATACATATGCATACACACATATATATATGTATATATATATGTGTATACATGCATATATGTCTGTTTGTATGTATGTATATATATACATGAGAGAGAGAGAGAGAGAGAGAGAGAGAGAGAGAGAGAGAGAGATTGATTCTCTAAGTTTGGTTTCTCCAGAGAACCCTTACCGACACAGGTTTTGGTACTAGACATTGTTCTAGAACAATAAAAACATATGGATGGACCATTTAAATATCTGGCATAGCCTTTCCAGTTTTTTAGCACCTCACCTACAGTTACCAAAGCCTCTCCAGTTAGCAAAGCTTCTCCTGGGAGCTCAAAGGGTTTTAAAAACCCACGATGGAAACTACTTTATAAACTTAAAATGATAGATAAATGCATTTGGTTATACTGATTTACCAATATCAAGGGGAAATGGATTTGGTGACTTTGTATATAAAACTTTCAATAGTTTGTAGAAAAAAATGATTGTCCTGGCCAGTTGTCCCAGAATCTCTGGAAAAATTGACAAAGGAAATAGATAAACTTTGCGATAAAATTAGCTAAATCTTAAAATCTCAGAATGAGGTGAATAGCAACAATGAATTTAGTGGTACACCTGACCAGCTCCAGATACACATAAACAGTCTAAAGGTTTCTAAGTTTTCCCTGGAAGATAATCTTCTACCCAGCCATCACAGGGCTCAAGTTGTGGAAAATCAAACAGAAGCACTCATAAGGTTGGTTAATTACAATGAAAATTCAAGTCCTAGCCTTAGAGGTTATCAGCAGTAAAAGTAGGTGTATTAATTGGAAAAGAATGGGATTCTGTAAATTGAGATGGGGGTCTGTAGGAGGACCCTTTTGTCTCAACTGGGGAAGTACTCTCTCCACCCTTAGCAGAAGATGTACTTAAGCCCTTATCCCCTGAAAAATTGCCTTCCCCTACCCCCTTTGACAAAAGGAATTAATTATTCGTTGTCTGCAAACCCAGAAGTGAGCTTTTCTGAGTGAATGCCAGACAAGACAATACTGATGTCCCTCAGAGCTCACCGATAGTTGCCTTTAGACCCATAATGGGACTTACAGTAAAGAAGGCTCCTACAGGGTTCATAGAAAGTACAGTCTATGAGAAGATACTAGTAAAGAGCCTAATGAGTTTTCTAATTTATTCAAGCAGAAGTCTGGGGAATATTTGTGAGAATAGATTTTAAGAGTAGGATAGTAGTGGAAGGAACATAAAATTGGTCCAGGCTAAGTTTATTGATATGAGCCCTCTAAGATTCTGGACTTAAAATGGAAGATCACGTACTTTAGAAAAGGTGTCAAATGTTTGTTGAAATGCTTGGCTGAAGCATTTGTCAAAAGCCTACTGAAAAGGAATTGGAGATACCTGATAACCCTTGGCTTAGTGTTGATGAAGGAATTTTAAGGCTCAGGGAAATAGCAATGCTAGAGTGTGTATGCTGTGAATAGCTGATCCTCCACAATAGGAAGGCCCAGAAAACATGCACTTCACTAATCCTATTAGATGCAAAATGATGAGAGAGCCACCAGCCAACATTTAAATAGTGTTGTCACCTTTTTCTCTTGTGTCAGAGCTTAGGGTTGGAGAAGCTAAGTTCAGTTGGGTGAATCAAATGCAATGGGTTTAATTAGGGATCCAGAATATCAGGGGCCAGGATACAGCCCTAAATCATCAAAACAAGGTGATCATACTTATCATAACGGCAGCATAGACAAAGAAATGTTCATTGTGGACTAACTCATGACTGTGAGCACAGGCAAAGTAACGTTTATGGTGGCATGACTTAGAAGGACCTTTGATACTTGCTCATCAATCGTGGTGTTTCCAGTCATGGAATACATACGAAGACTACTAGATTTTTGTTTGATCTATATAAGCAGAAAAATTCTCGAACCAATGAAAGAAAGAATACATTGGATCATTGGATCATGACAAGAAGGAATCTCAGATCATGAATCAGTTTCCAGACTTGATCCAGTTTGCATACCCAGAACCCTTTGAATGAAGTTCCTCTGAGGAAGGACCTTGACAAGATACCTGAAATTTTTACTGGTAGCTTTTCTTTAGTTTTTCCCCAGAAAGACCTGCAGCCTTCTATAAGGGTAACTATACACTGGAGGGAAGAAAACAATCAGAGTTTCCTGGGTCTGTTGAATGCTGTTTGAGACTATTGGCACTGACTCTGGGAGATTACAATAGAAATTAAGGAGGAAATCATGAAATTCGCAGGCAATTGGTGGGACCTGGAAACGATCATCCTAAGTGAGGTATCCCAAAAGCAGAAAGAAACATATGGTATATACTCACTTATATAGACCTATAGGATAGGAAGGTCAAGCTGAAATCTATACACCTAGGGAGGATATACAGGAAGGAGGACCCAGGTTGGTATGATCAATGCTCGTTTGGATGAACAAATGGGATGGAAATTGAGTGGAGGAGAAAACAAGCAACAGGACAGGAGCAATACCAAGGAGGACCTCTGGGGAGGGGGGTCAATATAGCAATGTATCAGAGCAGATATTAAGATTCGAGATCAAGCCTTTGGCAGAGGGCAAGAAGTAATGATAGAAATGGGGGAGGTTGGTGATACTTAGGGAGAACAAGAGCTCCACAAGACCAAACTGAGCAGGGCACAGGGGTGTTGTATGAGACGGTTTCTCCAATCAAGGACCATGTGTGGATATGGCCTGGAACCCCCGCTCAGAAGGGGCCCATGCTAGCTCGGTGTCAGACTGAAGACCCTAGTGAGGGAAACAGGGACTGTTTCAGTCATGAACTTGATGGCTGACTCTTTGACCCTCCCCCATACATGCCAGGGAGTAACAGCCTGGCTAGATCCCAGGGGAGGACATTACAGCCAGCCCTGAAGAGACAGGATGAGCTGGGGTTGGATGGAAGGGGAGGAGATCCTCCCCTGTTGGTGGACTTGGAGGGGGTGGGGAGGAGGGAGATGAGGGAGGGAGAGGGAGGGTAGGAGGGAAGGAAGGAGGGGGGCTACGCCTGGGATGCAAAGTACCTAACCTGTGATTGATATAAAAATAAAGAAATTTAAAAAAAAAAAAGAAATTGTAGTCCTCCAGTTAAAGTACAGGTGTATAGCGATCAGGTGATTAATGGAGTTTTGGCTGAAATCTGATTCACAGTATGTCCCCAAACCTATCCTGCGACAACTTCTGAGTCCCAGAATGTACAATTATGATAGATAGACTTAAAATTGGCAGAATTTTCACATTGGTTTTCTGACCTGTAGAGTGAGGGCTATGATGGTTAGAAAGTCTAAATGGGAGCCTTTAGAGTTGTCGCTGCTTAAAAAGAAATAATAGTGAGGCAAAAATAGTATTGCATCCCTGGAGGAATTGCAGAAACTGGTGCCACAATCAAGGCCTTAAAAGACACAAGGGTGATGGTTTGCACCTCATCTCCCTTTACTTCTTCTATCTGGCCAGTGCAGATGGATAATGAGTAATGACTTTATTGATTCTGACTACAGCCGCTGTATCACAGGTGGTGTCCTTATTTGAGGAAATTAACACATCTACTGATCTATGGTATTCAGCTGTTTATCTAGCAAATGCCTTTTTTTTTTTCAGTGCATGTTCATAAGAATCAGCAGAAGCAATTTGCATTCATTTGGCTAGGAGAGTAGTATGCCATTACAGCTTTATCTCTAAGGTATATTAACATCCCATCCCAGTGTCATAACTTAGTTGGCAGGAATCTTGATCATCTGTTCTTTCACTGAGTATTTAATTGGTGCACTATATTGGTGACATTATACTCAGTGAAACTCTTGAAAGTTCGTTAGTGTAGGGCATATTTCTTCTAAGGTGAAGGACAATTTCTTGACCTGACCCCTCCCACCACCAGGAAAGAAGCACAATGATTAGTGGGCCTATTTGGGTTCTGGAGCCAACACATTCTTGGATGTGACCATATACCAAGTGACTTGGAAAGCTGCTAGCTTTGCATGGGGCCAGAAAGTGTATAAGGCTATTCAATGAGAGCAGGCTTCTGTGCCGGCTAATCTATCACCTTGACCATATGATCCATCAGACCCTATGATACTTGAGGTGTCAATGGCTGAGAGGGATACTCTTTGGAGCCTTTGGCAGGCCCTTATAAATGAAGAACGGAAGAGACCTTTGGGGGTTTTGGAGCAAGTCTCTACCATCACCTGTAGACAACTACTTGCACTTTGAATGACAGTTCTTGGAATGTTATTGGACCTTAGTGGGAACTCAGCTTTTGACAATGGGCATGGAGTAACCATGTGACCTGAGCTGCCCATCTTGAGCGTGGTGTTATCCAACCCACCAAGTCATCAAGTAGGACATGCACAGCACCACTCTTACCAAATGGGAGTGGTATATATGTGATTGGGCCTGAGCAGATCCTGAAGGCACAAGCAAGTTCCATGAAGAAGTTGTCCAAATGCTTAGTTTCTCCTATCCTTATAATGCCATCTTTTGTCCAACATGTACCTAGTGCCTTGTAGGGTATGTCCTATGATTGGTTGACTGAGGAAGAGAAGAATTTAGGGCTTGCTAAAGCTGTGGTTATGAACATAAGGCAGGCACCACGCAAAAGTAGACAGCTGCAGCTTTACATCCTCTTCTGAGATAACCTGGAAAGACACCTGTGAAGGGAAATCTTCGCAGTGTGCAGAACTTCGGGCAGTACATATGATGGCACAGTTTGTCTAGAAAAAGAAATGACCAGATTATTTAATGACTCATGGCTGTGGCCAGTAGATTGGTTGGATAGTCATGGACTTGGAAAATTATGGTTGCGAATTGGTGAAAAATACAACCAGGGAAGAATTGTATGGTTAGATCTCTCCAAATTGATAAAGGATGTGAAAACACCCATGCTCCATGCTTTTAAAAAAGTGCATAAAAACAGTATGGTAAAGGATATGAAAATGCTCATCAAAAGGTGACTTCATCTGATGAGGAGTTCAGTTATCATCAATAGGATAATCTGTTCTGTGGACAATCAAATTCTTTCCCCAAATATATCATTGCCCAATTGGCATAAACAAAGTGGCCATGGTGGCAGAGATGGGTGTTAGACTTGTGCTCAACAATGTGGATGGCCACTCACCAAGGTTGACATGGCTATGGCCACTGCTGAGTGCCAGATTTGCCAATAGCAGGGACTGATACTGTGCCCATTCATTGGGATAACCAGCCAGCAACCTAATGGCAGGTTCACTACACTGGACCACTTTCTCTTTGGAAAGGACAATGATTTGTCCATTTTGAAGTAGATGTTTATTCTACTTTTGAATTTGCCTTTTCTGCACATAATGCTTCTGCTGAAACCACCATCCATAGAATGCTTTATCCACTGTCATAGTATTCTATTATTGCCTCTGACCAAGGAACTAAATTTGCAGTCAGAGAAAAGTGACAATTGGCCCATGATCATGGAATGCACTAGTCTTACTTTGTTTCCCACTATCCTAAATCAGCTGTCCCTATAGAAAGATGGAATGGCCATTTGAAGACCCAGTTATGATACTAATTAGGTGCCAGCACTTTGGTGGGCTGGGTCAGGGTTCTCCAGAAAGCAGTAATACTTTGAATAAACTTCTAATATATGGTATATTTTCTCCCATAGCCAGGATCCATAGATCCAGAAATCAAGGGGTGGAAAGGGAATAGTTATATTCACCATCAATCTTAGTGACCCAATAGGAAATATTTTGCTTCTGGTCCCCACACCTTGAACTCTTCTGGTATAGAAATTTTGGTTTTAGAGTGGGAAGAGTTCCTACCAGAAGCCATAACAAACATGCCATTGAATTAGAAGCTCAGACATCTCCCTAGCTACCCTGAACTACTGATAGTTTAAGCCAACAAGTTAATAAAAGAATTACAGTGTTAGGAAGGGTGATTGATCAATATTTCCATGGGAAATTTGGATTGCTTCTCCACAATCTCGAGAAGAAGATTTATATTTGGAGTATAACATTCTGCTATTCTGACAGATCAGTATCTTGCTCAGCCATCATTAGAGAAGCTTCCTCCTGCAGTAAAAAGAAACAAATGCAAAGAACCATGACTGGATAATGTGCAGAGAGTGAGAGGCCTTGGAATACTCAGTTCTATTGGGTATATCTCCATCAAATTTGTCAATCCAGAGATCACTTTACTCTGTAGAAGAGTAGGCAGAAAAATTAGAAGAGCCAATGAGGAAGAAAGACACAAATGAAACAAGGCCTTATAGACACAACAGGCATGACTCACATATGATAACAAAGGCTGTCGAAGCATGAGCAAGGCCTGCACAGTTCTAAGACAGATGGGGTCCCAGTGCTGAGAGGACAATTAAGCATCTGCTCATCCCAAATGTAGAAGCTATCTCCAATTGATAACAGCTCACAAAGAAAACATTAGTTTTCTGCAGTGGAGTCTCACTGGGTATGCAAACAGCAGATAACCAACACAAAATGAATCCACCGTTATTTTTGACAATTTTTCTGCCTCAGAGTACTTTGTCTGGGCATTATGCTTTTTAACTAACAGAACTTTTATTGATGTATTATGGTTTCAGATTCTCCTTTTATAGACTTTCTGTGTGAGAGAGTATGCATCTCAGCACCTGTGTGTGCTTCTTGTGCTTTGTCTTGGCTATTATTTTTCTGTTTTACTTGTCTTATCCTGTTTTCTTTGTCTTCTTCATATTAATTCTTATTATTTTAGATGTCTGTTTGTATTCTAATGAGAAGGAGAAAGAAAGGGTATGGTAAAGAAGTGGAAAGGATCTGAAATGAGGGGGTGGAGGGAAAGCCATTATCAAAATATATTGAATGAAAAAATATATTTTCTTTCTTTTTTGGCGTGACTGTGAGAGAATTTTCTTTTCTTTTTTATGTAATTTATTTATTTTTATATCAATCACAGGTTAGGTACTTTGCATCCCAGGCATAGCCCCCTCCCTCATTCACTCCCACCTCCCCAACCATCCCTCATCTCCTCCCCACCCCCTCCAAGTCCACCAACGGGTGAGGACCTCCTCCCCTTCCATCCAGCCCAAGATCATCTTGTCTCCTCAGGGCTGGCTGCAATGTCCTCCCCTGGGATCTACCCAGGCTGTTACTCCCTGGCATGTATGGGAGAGGGTCAAAGAGTCAGCCATCAAGTTCATGACTGAAACAGTCCCTGTTTCCCTTACTGGAGTCTTCAGTTGGATACTGAGCTATCATGAGCCCCATCTGAGCGGGGGTTCTAGGCCATATCCATATATGGTACTTGGTTGGAGAAACTGTCTCATATAAGACCCCTGAGCCCTGCTCAGTTTGGTCTTTGTGGAGCTCTTGTTCTCCCCAAGTCTTACTAACTTCCCCTATTTGTATTATTACTTCCCGCCCTCTGCCAAAGGCTCGATTGTGAGTCTTAATATCTGCTTTGATACATTGCTATATTGATTCTTTCAGAGGTCCTCTTTGGTATACTCCTGTCCTGTTGCTTGTTTTCTCCTCCTCTCAATGTCCATCCCATTTGTTCATCTAAATGAGCATTGATCATACCAACCTGGGTCCTCCTTCCTGTATATCTTCCCTAGATGTATAGATTTCAGCATGACCTTCCTATCCTATAGGTCTACATAAGTGAGTATATAACCTATGCTTCTTTCTGCTTTTGGGATACCTCACTTAGGATGATCGTTTCCAGATCCTACCATTTGCCTGCGAATTTCATGATTTCCTCCTTTTTAATTGCTGAGTAGTATTCCATTGTGTAAAAGTACCACAATTTCTGTATCCATTCCTCAAGTGAGGGACATCTGGGTTGTTTCCAGTTTCTGGCTATTACAAATAAAGCAGCTGTGAACATAGTTGAGCAAATGTCCTTGTTATGTACTTGAGCATCTTTTGGATATATGCCTAAGAGTGGTATAGCTGGGTCTTGAGGAATCACTATTCCTAATTGTCTAAGAAAGTGCCAAATTGATTTCCAGAGTGGTTGTAAAAGTTTGCATTCCCACCAGCAATGGAGGAGGGTTCCTCTTTCTCCACACCATCTCCAGCATGTGTTGTCATTTGAGTTTTTGATCTTAGCCATTCTGGTGGGTGTAAGGTGAAATCTCAGGGTCGTTTTGATTTGCATCTCTCTGATGTCTAAGGATGTTGAGCATTTTTAAAGTGTTTTTCTGCCCTCCTATAATCCTCTACAGTTAATTCTCTTTTTAGCTCCATACCCCAATTTTTAATTGGATTACTTTATTTGTTGCTTTTTACCTTCTTGAGTTCTTTATATATACTGGATTTTAGCCCTCTGTCAGAATAGGATTGGTAGGCTCCATTTCTTTTTTAATGGATTAGCTCTAAATCTTTTAGTCAACTAGAAGACGTCTTTGATTTTGCTAATACAACACATAAATTTACTATGAATGTATTGTATATGAAAATATAGCTAATATAACTCACTCATAAATGACTTTGATATATCTATAACACTTATAAGTGTATGTTAGTAATACATATGATACTTGACTTGTAATAGTATAGTTACACATATTGCCATACTGTTAGCATTGTGTTATAGGTCAGTTATTAATATTAATTGTTAAATAGCAATAACAGTAATACACTAGCTACCCTTACACTGTTGTTTATATATACATGGTAGTGTTGTCTTATATTTGATAAATAGGTAATAGCTAGTAAATGAAATAAAAATACATGGGATAGATAATAAATTTCATTCCATAGTCCCAACTTAAGCCTCTGTGTCCTTCTTTCTGAATTTGTTAACCAGGTGTGAATTTCATCACTGAAATATGTTGACTGCAAAGTCAAAATTAATAAATATGCAATACTTCCAATGCCAAGAACAACATTTTGATATTATTAGAAGATAATGTGGGTTCTGCTTGACTCATGTCAAGTGGCTGTTGAATCCATCTCAATAACTGTTCAATTGTCACTTCCTTCATAGACAATGTACATAGTAGCCATGACAATTGCTCGAGGCAGTCATTCAGAAACATAATTTCCTTCTGTCCAGTGGATTTCCTTATTACACATGTTCTAAGATTGGCTACTGTATGTTCTGCATCTGGCAGGCCTAGCAGAGAAGAGAGTACAGATAAATGTGTTAGATTTTCCTTAGCCTGGTCTCACATGACAGTCACCATTCCTACACAGAACTTAGTTCTGTGACTCACCTAACTTAAAGGGTGAAGAAATTCCTCATAAATTTCTAGAAAGAAAATAAAATGGGATTTTGTGTCTACCTTGCCATTTCTCTATCACAAGTTTCTACAGCATTTCCTTGTAAGGTTGGATGGAGGACAAGCAGCTGACATTCAAAATAAAGAACAGTTTTAGCTGTTGTCTGAGGACATTTCAAATAGAATTCCTTGGGTGGGGGATAGGCAACACTCACTTCTAAGCCAATTTCCTATGTGCTTCAGCAGATGAGCATATGTAAGACACAAGGACCATTGTATCAGAAAGCACTAAGACTCAAGCCAACAAGAACATGGAAAGAAGTTAAGATGCTTATGTCAGTCCTGAACATTTATAGTACCAAGGGAACAGTTGCCTTTTTTTCTTTCTTTCCCTTTTTAAGAATATAAGTTATACACCTAAAGAAGATAAACAAGAAAGAGGACCTGGGGTAAAAGGATTAATCCTCACTTCGAAAATGAAATGGGACGGACATTGAATGTAGGAGAAAACAAGTAGCAGGACAGAGCCTACCACAGAGGGCCTCGGAAAGACTCTACCTAGCAGGGTATCAAAGCAAATATTAAGAAGCATAACCAACCCTTTGGCAGAGTGCAGGGAATCATATGAAACAAAGGAGAGTTAGTATGACCTGGAGAGGACAGGAGCTCCGCAAGGACCAAATATATCAGGGCACAGGGGTCTTTTATGAGACTGTTTCTCCAACCAAGGACCATGTATGGATATAACCTAGAACTCCTGCTTTAATGTAGCAAATGGTAGCTCAATATCCAAGTGGGTACCCTAGTAAGGGGAACAGGGACTATTTTGGACATGAACTCAATGGCTGGCTCTTCGACCTCCCTCCCCCCCAAGGGAGGAGCAGCCTTGCTAGGCCACAGAAGAGGACATTACAGCCATTCCTGAACAGATCTGATAAGCTAGGTCCTCCCCTATCAGTGGACTTGGAAAGGGGCAAGGGGGAGATGAGGGAGGGAAGGGGGTTGGGAGGGAATGCGGGAGGTGGCTATGGCTGGGATACAAAGTACATAACCTGTGGTTAATACAAAATAAAAATGTTAAAATTTAAAAAAAAGAATATAATTTTCTATTTGGTAAAAGTTTTATACATGTATAATATGTATTTTGATCATGTCAGTCCACCACTCACCCATTTAACTCCCCCCCCCCAGCCTTTCCAACCCATCTCCCTTCCAGCTTCATGTCCCCTTCTAAATTCTGTATTAGTATTTTAACCCACTGAGTCAATTGATATTGTGCAAATGTGCATGGATATAGGGTCATCTGATGCATCATTAACAACTTACCAACAGTCACCTACCCAAAGGAATGTGACTCATTTTTCCCAGCAGCCATCTATTGCTAACGTCTCCTAGTCAAGAAGTGGGGCCTTAATAATCTTTCCCAAATCCTTGCTGGAATTTTGGACCCAGTTGGGCTATGTAGGCCTTTTGCAGTACCCACAGCTTCTGTAAATTAATGCGCGTAACCATCATAACTTGTCCGGAAGTCAGCATTCCACAGCTCTCTTCCCCATCTGCCAGCCCTTACATTGCTTTCTGGACCCTCTTCTGTGAAGTTCTCTGAGAGTCGGATGGTGCAAGGTTGATGCAGATAACCCAAGTACAGCTGAGCACTCAGCTGGTATCATTTATATTTAGTACTTTGATCAATTACAAAGCTCTGTATTAACTACTATATACTACAAGAAGAAGCCCCTCTTACCAAAGCCGAGAGGTACACACAAATATTTAAAATGTACTTTGGCAATATCATTCTGGTTCAAACATAATCCAAAAGTGAAAATAGAGGTTAATCAAGTGCTTACTAGGTAAGTCACAGAGCTTGAGAGAGAGAGAGAGAGAGAGAGAGAGAGAGAGAGAGAGAGAGAGAGAGAGAGAGAGAGAGAGAGAGAGAGAGAGAGAGAGAGAGATACACTTTAGATTTGTATGGTAATTACAAGAATATCATGGGAAAGGACTTTTAAGAAGAACGAAGAAGGACATTTAAGAAGAATGGAAACAGATGAAGTATAAAAGCATGACTGGACTGTCCAGAAAGAATGATATTTATATTCAACGTGGGATCCCTGGCCATGTTTGTAGGTCTGCTGGTGGGCCAGTTTGCTGAGAAGTTGGTGAGCTGGGCTGCGATTGACAACAGATGTTTTTAGAGAGTTAATGAGGAGCAAATCTTGCAAGAATATGGAACAGAGCCTGGCCTTTGGTTTTTGAGCCCCAATGTGATGGGTAATTGTGTGCAGGTTTTTTTTTTTCTTTTCTTTTTTTCTTTTTTAGCTAGAAACAACTTGATGAGCCCTGTGTTTAGAGAATTTTTACCCTTTGTTTAGCGAAAGACTTACCTTCTTACACTTATTTTAAAATATTCTCTAAGAATTTTGATACCCGCACACCCTCGCTGGCCTTTTCCCTTCCAGCTATCTGAATGAGAAGTTATTCTTTAGAAGGGTTTGCATGAGCCAGTCCTGAGATCCAGACGTGTCCCTATGAGAGTCAGATTCCTTCAGGGACTGATAGATTGGTTGCTGGGAGGCAGGGATAAAATTGTCAGCAATCCAAAATCCAGAGTAGCGACCATTGGTAGGGATACAATGGGTCTGGGAAAGGTCCAAATTATTCATGATCTGTCTCAGCTCTTAAATGAGGTTGGAACCAGTGCAGCAGAGAGTTTCCATGTGGTAGATAGAGGCAGAAGTAGACACAGGTTCATAAGGCTGAAAATTGATAAAATGTGCTCGTAAGTTTATTTTTAAAAATCCCAAATTACAAACTTGAAATGAGAAAGGAGTTTACCTCTTCCTTTAATTCTAGCGTTCCGTCTGGTGCAGACCCACACAAGCCTCTGTCACTGTGAGTTCATAAGTGCATCCATCCTATTACTTCGAAGATCCTTCTTCCCTGCTGTGCTCCATCTCCTCTGGACCTTAATTTTAATTTATTTCTAATTTATTCATATTATATCCCTATTGTAGCCCCCTCCCTTATCCCTTCCTGGTCCCACCCTCCCTCTCTCTTCCCCTATTCCTCTTTCCTACTCCTCAAAAAGGGAACCATACCAAATGACCCCAGCCTATCAAGTCTCATCAGCCCTGTCTGCACCCTCTTCTTTGGCTGGCAAGACCACCCCACCAGGAGGAAGTGATTGCGGAACAGACAACAAAGTCTTTTTACTAGGTAACTCACCTGGAGAATGAGCCGCCCATAGGTTACATTTGAGCATGGGTCCTATGTACTCTCCGTGCATGGTTGGTGCATCAATCTTCCCTGGATCCCCTGGGCTCAGATTTGCTGGATCTGTTGGTCTTGTGGAGCTCCTGTACCTTCCATGTTCTTCTATCCCTCACTCTTTCATTAGACTCCCTACTTTCTGCCCAAAGTTTAGCTGTGAGTCTTAGCATCTGCTCCATCCATTTCTGGGTAGAATCTTTCGGAGGACTCCTATGGTAGCCTCCCATCCTGTACCCTCTCTTCCACCATTTCCAGTGTCTATACTTTTTACCCTTCTGATTGAAAATTAAGAATCCTCTTCAGGGTCTTCCTTGTTATTTAGCTTCTTTAGGTCTGTGAACTGAAGTATGGTTTTCCATATGGCTGATATCTGCTGATAAATAAGTACATACCCTGTGTGTATTTCTGGGTCTAGGTTACCTCTTTCAGGACGATCTTTTCCAGATACATCCATTTGCCAGCATATTTCATGATGTAGTTGTTTTTAATAGCTTAATAGGATTCCAGTGTGTAGGTGTACAAGTTTCTTTACCCATTTTTCGGTGGAGGGACATCTGGGTTGTTTTTAGTTGTTGGCTATTATGAATATGTTTCCAGGTTCTGGCTATTACAAATAAAGCTGCTATGAACATAACTGAGCAAATGTCCTTGTTTTATGATGAAGCATCCTTTGGGTATATGCCCAGGAGTGGTATAGCTGGGCCTTGAGGTAGAGCGGTTCACAATTTTCTGAGAGATCCCCAGATTGATTTCCAAAGTGGTTATACAAGTTTAAACTCCCACCAGGAATGGAGGAGGGTTCCCCTTTCTCAACAACCTCTCCAGAATGTGCTGTCATTTGAGTTTTTGACCTCTACCATTTTGATGGGTATAAAATGGAATCTTATAGTCATTTTGATTTGCATTTCCCTAATGACTAAGAACACTGAGCATTTCTTTAAGTGTTTCTCAGCCATTCCATTTCTCCGATGATAATTATCTGTTTACCATTGGATTATTTAGATGGTTGGTGTTTAATTTCTTGAGTTCTTTATATATTTTGGATATTAACCCTCCGTCAGATATAGGGGTCCTAAAGATCTTTTTCTAGTCTGTAGGCTGTCGTTTTGTTCTATTGACAGTTTCCTTTGCTTTACAGAAGCTTTTCATTTAGATCTCCTTTATTAATTGTTGATCGTAGTGCCTGAGCTGTTGGTGCTCTGTTCAGGACGTGGTCTCCTGAATCAATGCATTCAAGGCTATTCCCCACCTTCTCTTCTATTAGATTCAGTGTTTCTGTTTTCACGTTAAGGTCTTTGATCCACCTGGGCTTGCATTTTGTGTAGTCTGATAATACAGATCTGTTTGCATTCATTCTCTATGTGTAGACCTTCAGTTATACCAGTACCATTTGTGAAGATGCTCCTTTTTCCATTTGGTTTGGGCTTCTTTGTCCAAAATCAAGTGTATATAGGTGTGTGGGTTTATTTCTGGGTCTTCAATTCTATTTCATTGATCAACTTGTTTTCTTTCTTTCTTTCTTTCTTTTTTTGAATGCCATTACCATGCCGTTTTTATTACTATTGCTCTATAACACAGCTTATACCTCCACAAGTTAATTTATTGTTCAGGATTGTTTTAGCTATTTGGGTTTTTTATTTTTTAATGTGAAGTTGAGAATTGCTCTTTCAAGGTTAAAAATGTGTTGGAATTTTGATGGGAATCAAACAGTTTAGTGTTTTTATGAGATTTCTGAGTGTGTTGATGAGTTTCTCTGTCTATACATTCTCTTGGAATCTTTTCCTTATTTTTTCCTTCTTTTATTGTCCTATTCCAATATACTAGTTTTTTTTCCTTTTGTTTTGGTATGTTTTATTACCACCCCTTAAAAACATGTTTGTGTTTTTGTTTGTTTTTATTTTTATTGAAAATAGATTCTTCTCTCCTAACATACCTCCTGACAAGTTTCCCCTCCTTCAACTCCTCCTACTCCTCTCTCCACCTTCCCCGTCCCTTTTCCCCCTCAGAAAAGAATAGATCTCCAAGAGACAATAGCCAAATAGGATAAAACATGGTACAATAGACAATGCAAAAGCCCTCATGTTGCATACGGACAAGGCAACCCAATAGGAGGAAAGGAGTCTCCAAGGCAGGCAAAAGACTCAGCGATAAGGCACTCTCATTGTTTGGAGCTCTATAAAAATACCAAACTGACAGCTAATATATATTATACATTATATATTATATATATACAGAACTCTTCAGGGCCTGTTCTTGTGGCTTCAGTCTCTGAAAGCCCATGTGTGTGCTGCTCAGTGTTTAATGAAAGACATAAAGGAGGTGAATCTAGATGGAAGAGCGGTAAAAAGGAACTGAGAGGAGGAGGGGGAAAGGAAACCATAATCAAGATACAAGAGAACATTTCATTTCCAATAAAAAGAAAAAAATTAAAAATAATACATGCTTAAAACGGTAATCATAGTATATAAGAATACACACAAAATTGACAAGCACAAATATCTTCAAAACTTAAGTTCTTATTCACAGACATACATCTGTAATTCACTTTTCACTTGTACTATTTTGTGACCTAGTCTTTAATCATCTATTCATAAAGCAACATTTCATGATGCATATTTGTAGAAAATAGAAAAGGCATAATCCTGTGTTTAGTCATAGCTGATAGAAATTTGCTTCCATTACTTATAAACTATGAATTTTTTTCAAAACATATACTAGTCTTTTGTACAGGATTGTCTCTTTAAAAAGAATTATGATAAATTATAATTTTTTACCTTTACATAGAAAAACTCCAAATACAAGATGATCTCATAATTGTCTCTGCTATGTCACCAGCAAATTTAAAAAATACTTCCATTTATTCTAGGCTCTGATGAAACAAATTCTTATATTTGGTGATTTTACAGATCGAAAATTCAGCAAAAATTTGCAGATTTGTCCCTGGCTTGTATATTTCTCTTACTCTAACCACATTATTAAAACCTGAGTATTAAGAACCATAAATATTCTATTAAGACAGCTAATATGTCACATACAATAAAACCTTGCACCCAAATTTTGTCATGCCTAAATGAAGTGCAAGGATTAAGAAGAAGCAGAGAGTGAGGGAATGGCCCAACGGGAGAAACACCCCATGGGAAAGAGCCAACTCTTGTCATTATTAATGATACTCTGCCATGCTTGTAGATAGGAGCCTAGCATAATTGTCTTCTGAGAGGTCTTAACCAGAAGTTGACATAAACAGATGCAGAGACCCATAGCCAAACAGCAGGCTTAGCTCAGGGAGTCTTGTAGAAGAGTGGGAGGAAGGATAGAGGGAACTAGAGGAGTCAAGGACACCATATGAAGACCAATGTGAACTAATCTGGGACCATGAGGATACACAAAGACCTAACTACCAACCAAAGAGCAAGCATAGGCTAGACCTAGACCCCCTACACATATGTACCAGAAATGCAGTGTGGCCAACATGTGGGTCCTCTAACAATGGGAGTAGGGGCCATTTCTGACTCTGCTGCCTGCCTCTGTATACCCTTCCCTATCTGGGCTGCTTTGTTAGGCATCTGTGGAAGAGACATGTAGTCCTGCTGCAATTTGAGGTGCCATAGTGGGTTGGCACTCTTTCAGGCCTTCCTTCTCTAAATAGGAAGGGAGCAATGGAGAAGGGATGCTTGGGGGAGGGGGTGACTGGGAGGAGAGGAGAGAGGAGGCTGGGATCAGGCTGTAAAGTGATCATCCATATAAAAATCCAATAGGATTATTTCCAGAAGACATTTTTTATATTTGGTGACTAGCAGTTCATTAATATGAACACAGTAGGAACTCCAAAACATAAATATTTATTCTACAAAATATAGAGTCCTCTAATTTAAATTATCCCAAGTGTGCTTAGTAATGGCAACATGCCACATATATGTGTTTACATGCATAGGAATATATGCATATTTATACGTACAGAAATATATGAATATATGTAAAGGGATATATTCACACTGTATAGGGATATATTCATTTAGGAATATGTGTATGTAACAGACAGAGAGATGGAGTGGTCATGCAAAATAGTGACAACAGTTTTAACTGATTGTTATTTAACTAAACAAATTTAATCATACAATGTTGATATCATAAGATATAGACTATTTAAATACATTATAATAGTCCTGGTTGAATGCATCTGCTTCTTAAAAATGTTACAGAGTTCTTCTCTGCATAAAAAGGTGACTCTTTTCATTCTTAGGAAGATTAAATGGAATCAAACCTGGTTTTGGAATCTGCAGGCTGACACATCTTTGAGTGGATTGGAAAATAGTTTTCTGAGCGTAGTTACTAGCATTTCTCAGAATTCTCATGAAACAAGATAATTTGACCTCCCACCCTCAATTGTTAATTTCTTTTGCAGGCTCTCAGTGGGGAGCCATACATGCTTTCTAGAACAAAATGCACATATTATAAAACTATTATAAACACAGATGAAAATCTTCCTTTTTCTCAGGACTTCCCTAGAAATACTCCCTGAACTAAGAAATATAAAACTCCCATTAGTATTTTCCATTGGAATTTTATCAGAAATGTTGGCAATGCACACGTTCTTTCCAGGCTCTAAAGACAATTTCAACACAGATTATTGATAGTACATTTACCACAGTGTCACTATGATGGTTAAACTTAATTATGACTTTCAGCATCTGCTTCAAAACTCTGCAGGGTGCAAAAAATCTTATGAAAGAATTAGGAGATAGAAAGACCTGGAGGGAATAGGAGCTCCAGAAGGAGAGCAACAGAACAAAAAAATCTGGAAAATCTGGGCTCAGAGGACTTTTCTGAGATTGATACTGCAACCAAGGACCATGCATGGAGATAACCTAAAACCCCTGCACAGATGTAGCCCATGTCAGCTCAGTCTCCAAGTGTGTTCCCTAGTAAGGAGAACAGGGGCTGTCTCTGACATTAATTCAGTGGCTGGCTCTTTGATTATCTTCCCCTGAGGGGGTGAGGGCAGCCTTAGCAGGCCACAGAGGAAGACAATGTAGCCAGTCCTGATGAGACTTGATAGGCTGGTGTCAGAGGGAAGGAGAGGAGAACCTCCTCCATCAGTGTACTAGGGGAGGGGCATGGGAGGATAAGAGGGAGGGCAGGATTGGGAGGGGACAAGGAAGGGGGCTACAGCTGGGATCCAAGTGAATAAATTGTAATAAATACATAATAAATAAAAAATTTTAAAACTTAACTATGAGCTTAATTGTAATTTTGAAAATCAATTATCATGGAAACACATCTTTTGGTGTATATACCAAGAGTGTTTCCAGAAGAGTTTAACTTAGAAGAGATCTGTGCACTACAGTGCTGCACTGAATAAAAAGCAGCGAACTAAGCCATCCTTCCCTGTCTACACCCCAGTTACAAATGCAGTGCTCTCAGCTGCCCCATGCCCCTGCCACCATGATTTCTTAGCCACAGTAGGCTGTACAGTCAAATTGTGGGTCCATATAATCTTACCTTCTCCAGTTGCCCTTAACAGTATTTTGTCACATATTTTTTTTAAGTAACTAACATAGGAGAAATACTATGGGTCCAATCAACTCCTCAGACAATTAGGCGCCTGTCTAAAGTTGATCTGAGTCTAATATCAATCTAAGAATTAAAGGATCTGCAGTTATATCCTCATAGATAATCCATCTTTATCCCAATACCAGACGTTTAAAATCTATAAGAAGTGTTGCTAACCAAAGCTTTTAGGTGAGGTGTCTAAGAAGACACTGAGTTCACATGAATTCCGTCTGTGATTTCAAGAAGAACAGATGATACAGCCCTCACACAGAAAACTCTGCTTTTCTAAATCTCATGGTACAATGTTAAAAGTGGCTCTACCTTACCTTCTGTTGCGAAAAATGTAGTTTATTTCAGTGTCTTAAAATTACTCTTCAAAAAGAAGTGGGAAATAGTAAGATAGGGAGAGGACAGAAGCTCCTCAAGGAGAGCAACAGAAACAAAAAGTCTGAGCACAGGGGTCTTTCCTGAGACTGATACTCCAACCAAGGACCAGGCATGGAGAAAACCTAGAACCCCTGCACAGATGTAACCCATGGCCGTTCAGTGTTCAAGTGGGTTCCATAGTAATGGAAACAGGGACTGTCTCTGACATGAACTGATTGGCCTGCTCTTTGATCACCTCCCCCTGAGTAGGAGCAGCCTTACCAGGCCACAGAGGAAGACAATGCAGCCACTCCTGATGAGACCTAATAGACTAGGATCAGAAGGAAGGAAAGAAGACCTCCCCTATCAGTGGACTTGGGGAGGGGCATGCGTGGAGAAGGGGGAGGAAGGGAGGGATTGGGAGGGGAGGAGGAAGGGAACTACAGGGGGGATACAAAGTGGATAAAGTGTAATTACTAAAATCTGTTATGTTTTATCTTAAATTGCTTGGAATAGATTTAAAATTATATTTTTAAATAATTCAAACAAATATACTACAAATAGGAAAAATCTGATGGAAGAGGCTTGAGATAATCAGTGTATACAGTCTTAGAGTAAATTTCCATATTAGAATGAAAAAAACAGATTTATAATGAAAATATTACATAATTATTATTAAATAATAGTATAAATATATTAAAAACATTTCTACACACATAAAAAAATTACTCTTCAAAATCTATGTTCTGTCAAACAAATTGCCTTGCTCCATGGTTATTTGGCAATCTGCTGTTCTATTACTTAGCTATTCAGCTTTGAACTTACATCATTGTCTTTAGTGATTTGTCATTGTATTTGGGGGTAGAAATTCTAATTTATGGGATAAAAACACAATGCAAAAAAAGGCATTGTATTTTGGGGTGGTATCTTTTTTTGAGCTTCAAGTATTGCATTGCCTTCCCTGAGAGACAACCTTAATTAAGCTTTACCATCATCAGTGAACACGTTTATTTACATTTGTCTAGCGTCTATATGTTACTTATATTACTTGATCTTTAAGACAATACTGCTAAAAGTACTTTACCATATACATTTTAAAAAATCCAGAAGATGGGATGGAAAGAGTCAAATGATGAGGAAGAGAGTTGTACAATGCTGTCTTCTGTACATAATATAGTTGCACACAGAAACTCACAGCATCTGGGATATCTGAATAAGGCCAAAACAAGATCAAACTAGTTAAGATTTCCAACATGGGTGGGGAGGGGCTACTATCACCGCAGCTCTAGTTGAGAAACTATTGGAATGTTATGGCGACTGTGGGAAGAATTTGCTTTCTGGGTATGTGTTGGGGGTGATGCCCACTAATAGGTTGTCTGTGTCCCAGTGCATGACAACACCCCCGTGTGTAAATGGGAAGCACTAATTGGAAAAAGCAGGTCACAATAAAGAAACAGACAAACAATTAATAAAATGAATTGCAGTGATACTTTAAAAAGAGAAAGAAAAAGCTAGCAAGTTAGTGATCATAAAGTTGTAATTCTAATCAAGATCTGCTTTCTTCAAGGGTTTATCGAATACCCTGAACATTTAAAAAATATATATGTCTCGGAGGAACCTATGAAATACCAAAAGATATGCATAAGGAAGTGATGGATGTATACGAAGGTTCAGTAGCATGTACAAATTAAGTAGAAAGGGGTTCAGAACATGGCATCATGCTTGTCTGACCTAAACATTCATTCTCTGAACTACACACTAAACAACCGTGTGTTCATTGAGACGAGATCCAGAATGTTTTCCTGTTGATGTTATTTTAACACTTTCTTCCCTGTATCACTTCTCAAGAACTATTTGGTATACCCTTTGGAGCCTGTCTACCCAAATTTATCATCTAGCTGCACTATGTAATGAAACCTGAAAATTCATCATGATTTCTTCTCCCAGTGTGCTCCCCTGCAAAATGTGTGTAGTACTTCTTCCCTAACCATGTTTGTGTAAAAGACGTAGGGCCCAGAGTGCATGTTATATCGCTAGGCTTATATAGAAAACGCAGGTCGACAGGGAAATTATAGTAAGGCTGTGGAGAATGCATGACCTATCACAAGATCTGACTTCTGTGCACCTCTCTGCCATTGTCACTCCCTGCTCTACCCAATGTCACTGCAACATCTTAATTTAGGTGGAATCTCAGAGCATTTCCACTGGTTGCTACATATATGTCTCATTTTGCCTTTCAAGTTCTCTGGTGCTATTAGAGGCTCATTAAGAAGTGTCTACAGTTATCATAACGAAGGGTGTTAATAAATGGTCTTACCAGCTCATAGGCTCTGGATAATGATGAAAGAGAACCAGCGAGTAAACAAATCCTTCCCTTATCTCCACAGACCCTTCTATGTAGGTCCTAGGGGATGGTGGGTGGGGAAATATGGAAGTGACAACAGATGCCACATGAAGCTCTCAGTGATTCAAGCTTCTGGTCTTTCATAAAAGGATAAGTGTTCTCTCATGTCTGCCTCAGGAAGGGTCTTAATTTTTCATGCCAGTGTGTTTTCTATTTCATTTTTGTGTGACATTTTTTTAGCTATGTAAAACAGAGAAATAAGTTCATTAAAGCACACGGTGAGCTCTAAGTAATTAGTCAGCAAATATGTGAATTTTCTGCATAACAGTTTATGCATGTAAAACTATGAACGAATGATGGCCCTTAGGCTACAGTCAAGGCAGCTTCTCTTCAGACAATGATGAGGTCATGATACCACTTATCAAGGGATTGTTGTCAGTGGGATTCTCTCCTGTGTGGTCCTTCTTTGATAAATTCTTATGAAGAGAGGCACCAATTTTCTTTCTTTCTTTCTTTCTTTCTTTCTTTCTTTCTTTCTTTCTTTCTTTCTTTCTTTCTTTCTTTCTTTCTTTCTTTCTTTCTTTCTTTTTCATCTTTCATCCATTTACAGTCTGATTCCAGCCTCCTCCCTTCTCTCCTCCCAGTCTTTCCCTCACACACCCCTCCCCTCACTCCCAATTCTCCTTCTCAGAGAAAGGGAGGCACCCAAATTGTAGCAACCCCTGTGGCACTTCCTGTTGCCCAGGACTAAAACCATCATCTCCCACTGAGGTCAGACAAGGCAGCCCAAGAGGGCCTGAGGGGGATGAGTTTTAATCACCTCCTGTTTCTCCAGCAGAGAACAGACAAAAGAAAAATAAGATAGGTCAAAACACAAGTAAGCAGACAAAAGGAATTTGAAGAAGAAAAAACAGTCTGGTAATTTGGAATTTATTCATATCAGTGTTATTTTAGGCTAGAGAAGAGAATGGGGTGAGAAATTTTCAGATTCTAGACAACATGCACACACGGTAGGTGAACACAGAGGAGAGCTGTTATGAAAGTCGCTGTAGATAAACTCAGAAAGCCCCAGAAACACGGGATCCTGCATTTATTGTGCTTTAGAAAAAAATATATACTTGGCAAAGAATACTTATAATACCACCTCAAGATGTTACTCGGATTCAGTTTAGATTTGTTTTGACATGCCAGCCACCTCAGAGAACTAGAGGCAAGTGAGGCTCAGTAAACATACTGAGTGTGAATTTCTAATTCTTCTCTGTGGGCTGAGGTAAATATCTTAGCCTGAGCGTGCTTTAACTCTGAACAGTGGAGACATCACCGTGTCCCTCACAGGGCTATTGCGTGCAGTAACAAATAAATCCATACGATAAAGCCCTCTGCAGATACGAAGAGCTGCTGAGATGCAGAGCAACACACTAGACATCTTTGTTTTCCATCAGGCCCATCCCATGAGACATTTTCTTCCTTCCAGAGCATGTATACTCCACAGAGAGTCCATCTGGCAACTCAGACTCTGCCAAGAGTTCAAAAGCAAATTGTTCTAAGGAGAACAGCTGGGAGCTAGTGTGCAAAGGTAGTAAAAGCCATGTATCTCTGCCTGCCTGAAGGTTAAAAGATGCACCAGAATGCGCAATGAACTTAGTGTTTTCCCCAGGGAAAATGAAATGAAGTAAAATTTCTGGTTACCTGGGCCCCCCTTTGCCTCCCCTCTAAAAAAAAATTGCTCTTGACTAATGGAGCTGTAACTTTGTTTTGATTTCCTGAGTGGTCTGGAGTTACCTAATATCTGGCTAGCTTCCCTAGATGGTTCTTTCTTAGATCTACCCAGTAAAAATCATACTTAAGCCATTTTCATTAGGAACTGAGCACTACATGATCATAAAGGGCCTCGTGAAACGCCGTGATTAGGAGAGATCAAAAGCCCAGCTTCGTTAGTGTTGCCTGCTTTCCCCCTCCGCTTTGCCTTTGCCATCGACTGTCTGAACCTGACTAAGCCCAGCTCTCCAAAGTTTGCACAATCTGGAAAGGATAATTGCTCCAAAGAAGTCTGGGTTTTCTTGAGAGCACATGACTTGAAGGTTTTTTTTTTCTTTCTTTCTTTCTTTTTTTTTTTTTTTTTGTGGCCCAGGTCAGAGTCCTTGAGCTGAAGAGAGTGTCTGTTCCCTCAGGAGAACCTGTGCCTGCTCACTGCAGCTGCTTCTGCAATGGCTTCTGGGGCTGAATAGGATTTGGATTAACACTGTGGCGAAATGCAATTCTTCTCTGAGCCAGCCTCTCCTCAGCATACTGAGTCATTTCAGGCTCACTCCTGGCCAAATCCCTTAACAAAGCTGTGCACCATAATTGTGCTGGTAAGGATGTTCTTCATTAGGGCAGACCTCAGTTTAAATCCTGGCTCTTGACCTCTCAGAGCCTCACATTTCTCAAATGTAAATGTCATACATTCATATCCATCTCCAAGAAATCCTATAAACACTAAATGAAGCAGTGTTTAGGAAGTACGGGAAAGAGCACCTGGCCACAAAGCTCCCAATAAATGATGACCCCATCTGTTGGCCTTTTCAATGCTTTCTTATTGTTCTAGAAAAAAAGAGGTCTATACAAAACTGTAACACACTAACTTTTTTTTTTCTGGAAACTGTTTCCAATTGCTCAGCCACAGCTGCCTCCAACTTTCCTTTGGATTCAAACCCCAGTGAGGAATGGAGGATGTTTCCTTGGATTAGCAGTTTGGAGCCAGGCAAACCTCAGTACTTCCCACAAGCACAGAGAAAAGGATGTCTGCACCCAGTCTGAATAGCAAGAGACAGAGTGGAAAATCTAGTTTTCTGCACTATGGAATATAGTGAGATGTAGTAGAGATGTGGTTAGATTTTTCTCTTTCCTTTTCTTTTGTTTCCTTTTCATTCATTAATTTATTTAAGCACTTCACATCCTGATCACAGACCCCTCCCTTCTCTCCTCCCAGTCCCACCCTCATCCCTTTACCCCTCCCCTTTTCTTCTCCTTAGAGAAGGGGAGGCCCCCCTTGCGCACCAACCCACCCTGGCAGAGATCTCTTTTTTTTTCCAAAAGATTTATTCTTCGATTATTATATTTGTGTATATATGCTCATATGAGTGAATGCTACATGTATGTGTAAAAGCCAGAAGAATCATCAGATATTTTGGAACTGGAGATAGAAGAAATTGTGACCTACATGGGGCTGGGTCTCAAACCACAGTATTTTTTTAAAAAAATGGTATAGAATTTAGTTTATTAGATAATTTATATACAAGCTTGATAGCTCTTATAAACCAAACTTTGCTAACACACTGCATTTTTATTCATGATATAGTGTCTTCTTTTTCATTTTTTAAATTTTTTTATTAATTACAGTTTATTCACTTTGTATTCCCCCTGTAGCACCCTCCCTCCTCCCCTCCCAAACCCTCCCTTCCTCCCCCTTCTCCATGCATGCCCCTCCCAAAGTCCACTGATAGGAGAGGTCTTCTTTTCCTTACTTCTTATCCTAGTCTATTAGGTCTCATCAGGAGTGGCTGCATTGTCTTCTTCTGTGGCCTGGTAAGGCTGCTCCCCCCTAGGTTAAGAGGTGATCAAAGAGCAGGCCAATCAGTTCATGTCAGAGGCAGTCCCTGTTCCCATTACTATAAAACCCACTTGGACACTGAACGGCCATGGCCTACATCTGTCCAGGGGTTCTAGGTTTTCTCCATGCCTGGTCCTTGGTTGGAGTATCAGTCTCAGGAAAGACCCCTGTGCTCAGACTTTTTGTTTCTGTTGCTCTCCTTGTGGAGCTCCTGTCCTCTCCCTATCTTACTATTTCCCACTTCTTTCATATGATTCCCTGCACTCTGCCCAACAGGTGGCCATAAGTCTCAGCATCTGCTTAGACATCAGGGAAATGCAAATCGAAAGGACCCTGAGATTTCACCTTATGCCTATCAGAATGGCCAAGATCAAAACTCAAGTGACAATACATGCTGGAGAGAATGTGTAGAAAGGGGAACCATCTTCCACTACTGGTGGGAATGTAAACTTGTACAACCACTCTGGAAATCAATCTGGTGCTTTCTCAGAAAATTAGGAATAGCGCTTCCTCAAGATCCAGCTCTTCCACTCCTAGGCATATATCCAAAAGAGGCTCAAGTGCACAATAACGACATTTGTTCAACCGTGTTTGTAGCAGCTTTATTTGTAATAGCCAGAAGCTGGAAACAACCCAGATGCCCCTCAACTGAGGAATGAATACAGAAATTGTGGTACATCTACACAATGGAATACTACTCAGCAATAAAAAACAAGGAAATCATGAAATTTGCAGGTAAATGGTGGGAACTGGAAAAGATTATCCTGAGTGAGCTATCCCAGAAGCAGAAAGACACACATGGTATATACTCACTCATATAGACATATAATATAGGATAAACCTACTAAAATCTGTACACCTAAAGAAGCTAAACAAGAGGGAGGTCTCTGGCTAAAATGCTCAATCCCCATCCAGAAAGGCAAAAAGGATGGACATCAAAAGAAGGAGAAAACAGGGAAAAGGTAGGAGCCTGCCACAGAGGGCCTCTGAAAGGCTCTGCCTTGCAAAATATCAAACCATAGTCTTTTAGAAGAGTAGAAAATGTTCTTAGTTCCTCATCCACCTCAACAGCACCTCTACTTTCTTTTTAAAATTTATTTAATTGACCAATAGAAATTATTTATATGTTGTGTCAAAATTATGGTTTAAAATTGGGGCAAATATAGATAGATAGATAGATAGATAGATAGATAGATAGATAGATATCAAACACACATACTTGCGTGCACACACACACACACACACACACACACATCTTTACTCTTAACCCCTTAAATGGAGTTTAGGTACATTCACAATTGAAAGGGAAAAGTATTTTCTTATAATTATTGTGGAAATCTCGTTTTACATTGTCAATTTTTTTCTCTGTTTTATAGTTTCCATGATTTTTCTATATTATGGCAATCATAAAATAAAGCTAAAGCAGGTACATTTGTATTTCCCTGTTGAACTGTCTAATAATTCTACAGGTTGTGGAAGGAAGTGTCATGTGCCCAGCTATTGTTATGGATTTGTCTATCTTCTTTCAACACCAACAAATGACAGATGATTTCCAAATTACAAACTTTGGACCTAGAAATTTCAACTTCACAGTGGTTGGTAAAAAACAAACAAACAAACAAACAAACAAACAAGAAAAACACATCCAGTAGAAAGTACACTTCAGTTTTTGTCACTTGCCACTTACCTGGTAGCACTATGTGGACCGTCTCACATGACAATAAGCAGCCATCACAAAGGCTAGAAATGGTGCCAAGATATAGTACTCAGTACCCCAGCTTCAGCAAGTATATTATCATGTTGTGCTTACAACTTATAATGACTTTATCAGGACACAGTCCTCTTGTAAAACAAGGGACACCCATATCGATTCGTGCACTTTGAACTCCATTATTTGACTCATTTGTGTTTAAGGTCATCTTCTCCAGGGGATTATTACTATCATGGTACTAACTGTGCCTTTTAACCTACACCAACTCCTTTGCTCTAAAGTCTGCTTAATCTGATGCCACTAGAATTCCCCTATTTTTGAATAATATTTGCAAGGCCTATTTATTTCCTTACCTTCAACTTAACCATGTCATTGAATTTGAATTGTGAATCTTTTAAACAAGAGATTAGGATTAAGGGCTTCTCCACTCTTTCTTGTGCCATTTCCACTGCCATATTATTAGTATATTTAAACCATTTATATTCATATTTATTTGTTAGTATCTTTGACAGCTGTTTTGTTTTTATGTTCTTTTTCTTGTTTTTATTTTTGCTTTTATGTGTATTTTATAAGCTCTTTAAGCAAAATCCTTCTATATCTATGTATACTGTTTCTTAGTATATTGCCTTATGGTCTTTACTTAGTTGCTGCTTTGGGTATTAAAATGTGCTCAAGTGGCTTACCTCAGGGTTTTCTCTGGAATGAAACTATTATTTCCTGTTAACTATAAATACTTTTCTTAAATTTGTTTGATTTCTGTCAGATACAGTCCCTGTTCCCATTACAATGGAGCCCACTTGGATATTGAACTGCCATAGATTACCTCTGTGCAGGGGTTTCAGGCCATCTCCATGAGTGGTCCTTGGCTGGAGTATCAGTTTCATAAAAGACCCCTGTGCCCAGACTTTTTGGATCTGTTGCTGTCCTTGTGGAGCTCCTGTCCTCTCCAGGTCTTACTATCTCCCACTTCTTTCATAAGATTCCCTGCACTCTACCCAAAGTTTGGCTATGAGTTTCAGCATCTGCCTCTGACAGAAATTGATTGGCCTGCTCTTTGATCACCTCCCCCTGAGGGGAGAGCAGCTTTGCCAGGCCACAGAAGACAATACTGCAGCCACTCTTGATGAGACCTGGTAGAAAGGCATCAGAAGGAAGGGGAGGAGGACCTCCCTTATTAATGGAGTGGGAGAGGGACACTGGTGGGGAAGGAGGGTGGGCTTAAGAAGGAAGGAGGGAGGGAGGTATGGGGAAGGGATATAAAGTGAATAAACTGTAACTAATAAAATTTTTTTTTAAAAAGAAAAAAAATATTTGACTTCTCCCTCCTCACAAACAAATATTACTGTTAAGATCAGGTGACATTACATACATTTTTTTCAATTATCATTTATGACTTGGTAAACTCATACATTTCTGATATTCCTGTAACTATTCATTCCATATTTCCCATAATTATTTCATTTATTATTTCCTATTTTTAACTTTTATTTGAACATTTATAGAAAGATCCATTTTAATAAATCCTTTTAAATATCCCATGCTAAAGCATGTTTTCATTTATCTTTCATTTCTGAAGGAAATTCTTTATTGAATATGTATTTCATAATTTACAGTATATTCTTCTCTTTAAAAGCTGGCAAAATATTATATCATGTACCTTCTGGTTCCATAGCTTCAGAATAGAAATCCTATAATTAGTCTTTCCCTATGGACAATCTGTTGAGTTCTCCATTTGCATTCAATATTTTTCCATTGCTTTTAGTTTACAGGAGTTTAATTGTGATATGTTTTGTTGTTTATTTGGATTTATCCTATTGTGAGCAGTTTTGAGTTCCATAATTTTCATTTGGCTCTCTTTTTATAGTTCACTTATTTGTTGAAATTTTACTTTTCTTTATTTGTTCAAGATGATTAGAACATGCTTGTTGAAACATTTCTTGATTGTTGTTTTAAAATTCATGTGGAAATTTTCAACAAACACATTTTTAGTGTTGATTTTATTTGTTTTGGGTTTTTTGTTATTTTGTCTTTGTTTTTTGTTTGTTTGTTAAATACCTGATTTTCCTGGACCATGGTATAGTGATTTATTTTCTGGATATTTACATTGTTGTGTTATCTGAGTATGGATTCTATATAAAATGCTTCTTTTTAAATTTTTATTAATTAATTAATTTATTCTCTTTACATTCTGATTGTAGCCCCCTCCCTCTTTTCTCTGGTTGTGCCCTCCTCTCTTTTCCTATTCCCCCTTCCCTATTTCTCAGATAAGCACCCACCCACCCACCGCAGCACACTCATCAAGTCGCATCAGGACTGAGTTCACCCTCTTTTCCTGGTACCACAGCCCTACTGGAGGGAGGTAGGTGATGATCAGAAAGAAGGCAGCAGAGTCCATGTCAGAGATAGCCCCTGCTCCTCTTATAGTAAGAACCCACATGAAACCTGAGCTGTCTGTAGGCTATGTTTGTGTAGGGGGCCTAGGTCCTGTCTATCCATGATCCTTGTATCCCTCAGTCTCCACAAACCCCTCTGGGTCCTTTGGTCTTCTTGTGGAGCTCCTGGGACCTCCAGGTCCTTCCATTCTCCCTACCCCCACTTTTTCATAAGACTACGCACGCTTTGCCCAATGTTTGGTTGTGAGTCTCAGCACCTGTTTTGATTCGGTGCTGGGTGGAGTTTCTCAGAGGACAGCTATGCTAGGCTCCTGTCTGTGTGCATAGCAGAATATCATGAATAGTGTCAGTGATTGGCTCTCTCACGTGGTGTCAGGCATTGGTTAGACATACCCTCAATCTCTATCTTTGTCCCTGCACAACTTGTAGACAAGGTAAGTTTTGAATCAAAGTTTTTGTGGGTAAGATGGTAGTCCCCTCCCTTCACTAAAAGTCCTGTCTAGTTAGAGATTATCCTCTTCAGTCTCCATAACCCTGCTACTAGAAGGCGTAGCTGAAGTCACCCCCATATCCTCCAAGAAGCTTATCCTGTCTTCGGTCTCCAGCTTGTCATAGGGATGAGGCCCATGCCTTCTCTTCTCTCTGTAGGTCCTCTGTCCTTCTGCCCCCACTCAGCAGAGATCTGGTCTCCACCTTCATTTCTCTCTGTGCTCTCTCGCCTAAAATACTGCTTTAACATTTACTCAGGCTCTATCTGTTCACCAGTTAGGTCCTAAACTGTGCATTCTCCCTACTAGTGGGAACTGAATTTAGGTTCTAACAAGTGCTAAGCATTCACTGGCCTTCATTCCACCACTGAGTTACACCTTCAGCCCTTCAGAGCTTGTTTGTGTGTTCATCCAATTTGAGACAGGGTCTGTCTAAGTGATCCAGGGTAGCCTCACCATGCCATGTTCCTTGCTCCCTCCGTATGAGTAGCAGAGGTTACAGACCTGTGCCTCTGGATTATCTATTTTTGTCTGCTTCTTTTACTTGGTATCATCAAGGCTCGCTCTGAGGCTGGATATTTATTGTGTGGGACTCCCTATGTATGTGAGGAAAGATTAGTTTCCAAGATGTGGGCCTTGGCTGTTGCATAATTCTGAATGTGGATGCCTCTTGCTGTGTAATTTATCTGATGAGGCCTCTGATCACAAGGTTTCTGTGGCAGTGCACTGGGCAGGTGGTTTCTCTGAGTATTAAGATATGGAGGAAGTCTAAAATCCAGCAAGAAGGAGGGTACTGCTCTTTTGAACTAGCAGTAGTTTTTTTTTTGTTTTGTTTTGTTTTTGTTTTGTTTTAATCCCCTTTTCTGGTTGTGCTTGTTTTGACTAGAGCTGTTTGCAGAATTCAGATCCAGTAAAGGAAGAAAAGAGCCCAGATACTTCTGTGGCTAATTTGAAGACGGGGAAATGTCCAGCTTGGTCACCTTCTGCTCTTGGAGTTGTTTAAATTCTAGAGTGCTGCACAGATCATATGTTTCTTTTTAGGCTTAAAAAAACTTTTCTGGTTATCTCTTGAATTGTTTTCTGAATTTTAATCATACTTAGCAGAGGTCAGTCCATATACTGAGCTCTATTCTTCATTTTAAAACATTTTAACTGGTTATAAAGTTTCAGACTTGCATCAAAATCAATTCTGAGAGTGTGACAACATTCTAATCTTTACATGTCATATACATACTATGCTACCCAACTTGACCCTAAAAGTTTCCATTTGAAAACAATTTTATTTTTCCTTATGTTGAAAATAGATTCTTTTCTCATATGATACACCCCGATTAAGGTTTTTCCTCCCTCTACTTCTCTCAGTTCCTCCTTATCTTCCCTCCCACCCTGATCCACCCTGTGTATCAGGGATATCTATTGATCCTACCCTACTCAGTCTTTTTCTCCATACCTAAAGTCTGTGGCTCTACAAATTCTAGCTTTATTATCATTGACTTAACAGCTAATATAATAAATATTATAAATAAATAATATAATATATAATATAATATCCACATATAAGTGAACATATACTTATATTTATATATTTATCTTCCTGTGTCTACTTTATCTTAACAAGGATTTTTTTTTACCTAGCTCCATTTATTTACTTATGTGTATTTTATGGTTTCATTTTTTTGCAGGTGATTATTATACCATTGCATAAATGGAATATATTTTCATTATCCATTCATCTGTTGAGGGACATCTAAGTAGTTTCCAATCCCTGATCATTATAGAGTGGCAATGAACATGATTGAGCCAGTGTCTTTGAGGTAGAATGAAGCAATTTCTGGGTTTCTCAAGAGCAGTATATTTGAATCCTGATGTGTATCATTTCCCATCAACCTCAGTAATCCCCACACTGATTCCCATAGTGCCTGCACAAGTTTGCTTTCCCATCAGCAATGGATACTTGTTCTGCTTACTCCAAATTCCTGGAAGCACAAACTATCATTTGTTTTATTCATTTTAGCCTTTCTGGTGAGTATAAGACAAAATTTCGAAGTAGTTTTGGTTTCCATTTTCCTGATGGCTGAGGAGATTGAAAATTTCTTTAAATGTTATTCAGCCATTGGAGCTCTGTCTTTTGAAGAATCTCTGTTTAGAGAAGTATTCCATTTTTAATTGATATATTTTCATAATGTCTAGTTTTTGAATTCTTTATATATTTTGGATATTAGCCCTCTATAGATGAGAAGTTGGTGAAAGTATTTTACCATTCTGTACACTGCCACTTCTCCTAAATGATGGTATCCCTTGCCTTACAGAAGATTTTGTTTCATCAAGTCCTATTCAATGAGTGTTAGTCATAGTGTCTGTAGTAACAGTAGTCTGTTTAGACTTTGTATGTGTGCCAATGAATTCATGGCTATTATTCACCTTATCTTCTATCACGTTCATTGTCTATGGTTCTATTTGAATTTGATTTTTATGTACAGTGATAAGTATGGTTCTGTTTGATACTACTACATATTGCCATCCAGTTTGACCCACGCATTTGGAGAAGATGCTGTCTTTTTACAGTGTGTATTTCAGACTACCTTGTCAAAATTACAGCATTCATAGGTGTGTGGATGTATGCCTGGGTCTTTAAGTAGATTTCATGGATCAACATGCAGTTTTTAATAACATGAATCCATTTATATGAGGTTAGTTATAGTGACACCTCTATCAGATCTTTTGTGATTCATGAGTGTTTTTAGCTATCCTGTTTTTTTTGTTTGTTTGTTTGTTCCCATAAAGCTAAAAATTGTTCTTTCAAAAATTGTGTTGGGAATTTAATGGGGATTGAATTGAATCTGTAGATTGCTTTTGTTAGATTAGTCATTTTTACTAAATTAATCCTACCAACCAATGATAATAGGAGATTTGGTATCTATTTCAAATTATTTTTCAATATATTAAAGTTTTTATCATAGAAGTCTTTCACTTATTTGACTACAGTTACCCAAAGATATTTCATATGTTTTCAGAATATTGTGAAAGACATTGTTTCTCTGCTTTCTTTCTCCATACATTTGTCATTTATATATAGGAGGGCTATTGAGATTTGTGGATTAATTTGATAATTTGATATCCAACACTTTGCTGAAAATGTTTATCAGCTGTGGGAGTTTCCTGGTGAAATTTTAGGGTCAATTATGTATACTATCACATTATCTGTAAATACAGGCACTTTGACTTCTTCCTCTCAAGTTTATAGCTTCCTAATCTCTTTCACTTGTCTTATCATTTTAAGTAAGATGACAGGTACTATATTGAATAAGCATAGATAAAGTGGATAACATTGTCTTGTTCCTGGTTTGAGTGGAATTGCTTTTCCCATTTAACTTGATGTTGGCTGAGTTTAATGAATCCTGCCCTTATTCTGAAGTATGTCCCATTTGTCCCTAATCTTTCTAGGATTTTTATCATGAATTATGTTGGATTTTTGTCAAAGGTCTTTTCTGTATCCAATAAGATAATGCTGTGATTTTTGCCTTTTAGTTTGTTTATGTGGTAGATTACATTTATTAATTTACATATGTTATACAACCTCTGCCTCTCTGAGATGAAGTCTACATAATCAATGCAAGTGGCTTCTTGATTAAGTTCATATTTAATTGAGAATTTTTACATCTATGTTCATGAATGAGGTTGATATATAATTCTTTTCCATTATTGGATCTTTATGCTGTTTGGTTAACAGGTTATCTATGGCATCTAAATATAGTAGGGCAATGTTCTTTCTGTTTCCATTTTGTGAAATAATTTGAGGAGTATTGGCATTAACTTTTTGCTTCACTGATTCTTTCTATTTCTTTGTGATTGCTTTTTCAATTTCATTAATTTCAGCCTTACGTTTCTAGACTTAGATTTTCACCAAACTTACTTTATTTACAGTATTTAGGCACCTTTACCTCCCTCCCACCCCCCTATAATCTTAGGTAGGAGATTGATAGGGAAAAGGGCTGTAGTCCTGTTTTACTTACTTCCTGCTGATTAGGGTCAATAGATCCTTAGGGGATTACCAGACTCAGTCATCAGGATACAAGCAATCTAGTTCAAGGCTAACACAGAGCAGCAACATGAAGTCAGTGAAAGCCACAAAACCCAGTTGGATTGCCTGGGGAAACTCTAGAACATTTCTTTCTGAGAAGCCAAGTATGGAAGCACGAAGATTATTGCAGCAATGTTAATCCAAAAAGCAATGTCTCATTCTGTGTGGGCCTCTATATATGTCCTCTCCTCAAAGTCCACCCATGGATGGTCTGAGCTGGTCAAAGTCACACCCCTGGCACATGAGGGGTCACAGCAAAACATCATGTGCCCTCTCACAAGCCAACCTGAGCCAAACATCACATGCCATGCTTGCAGCAAAAATTACATGACAAAATTCAGTTTTCAAAGAAACCAGAATTTTTCCACTTCATGAGCTTAATTGTTTTTCATTGATGTCTACTCCTTTTGGGTGTTATTTCTTCTTTTCTAGAGTTTTTAGATATTTTATGACTTTCATTTCCTAGTATGGGATCTCACTATTTTTTTAATGGAAGCACTTTACATAAAACTGAGTGCTATGAAATTGACTCTTAGAAATGTCTTCATTGTGTTTAAGTTTAAATGTGTTCTGTATTCATTTTCACTGAATTCTCAAAAATCTAGTTTCTGTGTTAACCTATTTTTCATTCAACAGTCTGATGAATCTGTATGTTTTCTGTTGTTATTGATAGCCTACTGCAATCTATGGTGGTAAGATAATATGCAGGATATTATTCTAATATTCTTGCAGCCGCTGAGACTTGCTTGTCCAAGTATGTAGTCAGTTGTGGAAAAAAGTTCCGTAAGGTTTTGAGAAGAAGGTAAATTAATTTGTGTTTGGGTGAAATATTCTGTAAGAGTCTGTTAGGTCCATTTTGTTTATAATGTCAATTAGCTCCAGCATTTCTCTGTGTAGTTTTGTCTGGATGACTTATCTATTATCAAGTCTGATGTCTCCCACTATCAGTGTGTGAGGGTCAGTATGTCATTTAAGCTGTAGAAGTGTTTCTTGGAGGCATTTGGAATACTGCTGTGTTTGGAGTACAGCTGTTAAGAGTTGCAATGTCCTCTTAGTGGCATTTTCCTTTGATAATTATTTAATATCCTTCCCTGTGTCTTCTGTCTAGCTTTGTTTAAAAGTCTATGTTTTTTCATAAATTAAAACAGCTACAACAGCTTACTTGTTATGTCCTTTTGCTTGAAATGTCTTTTTATCCCCATTGTTATACTGAGGTAATGTCCATCCTTGATGTTGATGTGTGTTTCTTGTAGGAATCAGAAGGATGGATCCTGATTCCCATTCATTCTGTTTTTCTGTGTCTTTTTATTTGGTAATTGAGACCATTGATGTTGAAAGATATTAATGATCATTGTTGGCAGATACTTTTAAAAAGTTTATTGTAGAAAGAGGGGGTAGAGAGAAAGAGAGCTCTTTTGACTTGTTGGTCTGGGATTGTTCATTCCTTGTGTTTCCTTGATTGTGCTTAAATGTTTTAGATTGGAGTGTTTCTTCTAAAGTCTTCTGTAGGGCTGGGTTTAAAGATATTTATTACTAAAATTTGGTCTTGTCATAGAATGTTTCATTTTCTTCCTCTATTGATGGAATGCTTTGCTGTATATAATAGACTAGACTAGCATATGTGATTTCATAGATTCTGTAAAATGTCTGTTCAGACCCTTTAGTGTTTGTAGAGTTTACATTGAGAGGTCAGATGTTATTTTAATAGACCGACCTTTATATGTTACTCAGTCTCTTCCCTTGCAGCTTTTCATATTCTTTCTTTCTTCTGAATGCTTAGTATTTTTTTATCATTCTGTACGTATGGGACTTTCTATTCTGGTCCAGTCTGCTCCTTGTTATGTATGCATCTTATTTTCTGTTTATAGAATTTCAAATTTTATTTCAAAGTATAAAACATCATAATTTTGCAGACATTTCATTAAATATCTGTGAGACTCTGAGGATCTGTGCTCATACAGCTAGAAAGACTTTTGAGTGGGCATGGGAGGAGATGAGGAAGGGAGGGTAGGATAGAGAGGGAGGGGTTACAGCTGGGATACAAAGTGAATAAAATGTAATTAATGTAAAAATATAAAAATTTAATTTAAAGAAACCTAAAAATATTTAAATATTATTCTGTATGCATCTTATACCTTGATATGCATCTCAGTTTTTAGGTTAGGGAAGTTTTCTTCTATTATTTTGTTAAGAATATTTTCTGTGTCATTGACCTGTATTTCTTCTCCTTCCTCTATTCTTATTATTATTAAAGTTAATCTTTCCAAGTTGTCCCAGATTTTCTCAATGTTTTATGCAGGATATTTTTAGATTTAACATTTTCCTTGACTGAGGGAACCCTTTTTCTTTCATGTATTCAGTGCCTAAGATTTTCTCTTTGTTATCTCATGTTCTGTTTGTGAAGCTTGCCTATGAGATTCTTGTTCAGGTTATAAATCTTTCATTTCCACATTTTCCTCAGTTTGGTTTTGTTGTTGTTGCTGATGATAATAATGACAATGATGATTCTATTTCTGCTTTTGGGTATTGAACTGTTTAATTCATTTCCTACCACTATTTGTATTTTAGAAATTTCTTTCAGAGATTTCCTTATTTGTTCTTTAATAACTTCTATGTTGTTTATAAATGCTATTTTAAGTTCTTTGACTTGTGCTTCAGCTATTTTTCAGTTCTCAGAGCCTACTGTGGTAGGGTGGCTGGGCTCTGGGAAAGAAATATTATTCTTGCAATTATCATTTGTGTTTTTATGCTGGCCTCTAGGCATTTGGATTTGGAAATATTATAATTCTAGGTGCTAATGTCTTATCTTTTCTTTGTTATGTGGGTGACTTTTTCCTTTGGTTTCTGTTTCATTCTCTGGTTCTTAGGAAGTTATGGTAGATGTGTTTTGTCTGGTAGGAATTCTTCTAGGACTCTGCTTAGTGTAACTAATGGGTGTTCTGGAAAAAAAAATATGTGTTTCTAGGTATTGCACGCTGTCAACTTAAAATAAGGATGACCTACAATGGCGTCTGTGGGGCTAGATACACAGGATGCATAAAACAGGATGTTGCACAAAGATCTGATTAGTCTCTAGGGAATGGGGTCACAATGTAAAGAGAGGCCACAGCAGCTAGTCTGCAACAGATCTGGGCATGGTCTAGGAGGTTGAAGGAAAGAAGAAAGAGCAAAGATATGAAGCTCATGTACCTGCTTTGCTGGCCTACTTGCTTCTTTGGTAGGCATGGGTGCTGTTTTCCTAGGGAATGCTTGTAGGATTTGGGGACTGAAAGAACAGGATGAGTTGGGAGGAAGTTTGGATTGAGAGATCTGTATGATCCACTGAAAGTAGAAGCACAGATAAAAGGGAGGCTTTGGCACATGGAGTACTTCAGAGCTAGGAATGAGATTATTGGACTTGGAGGAGAGGCTAAAGAAGCCTGCTTCCCTGGTCAGAGTAGCCTGTGGGCATCCAAGTTAAAAAAAATCTATTTGTAACCAATTGGAATCAGTTTAAGTCAGTTGGACTTTAGTACAGTTTTCTGCCATGTCTATGCAAAACATATTACACAATTTCTTAATGTTTCAATTTTCTTATTTGTACATATTTTTTCCATAGAGAATGAGTTTAAATTAAAATGTCACTAGATAGATTTCAGTATTTTGAACTTAACTAGCATAGTAAAAAATTAATAAGAGGAATTAGGCTAGAAAAGTCAAGTTGCATACTCTAGTTGACATATTCATAGAAGCAAGGGATTGGAGGGTTTCACCCAATTCTGTCTTCAAAGCCTGGATTAATTTCCTTAGTGTTATTGTTTTCCAAACCTGAGTAATAGATATATTTCTTTTAAAAAAGACAAATGTTTTGTTTAATACCAGTGTTTATTTAAGTGATTTTAGTTAGACTATTGCTAAAATATGTAGAAATCTAAATCTCCTTACAACTTCTTATGCATGCAAAATTTTAAGCTATGAAATGTAAACACATTTACTAATTAAATGCAGACAAAAATGAAACCCAGTAAAATTCAATTTAGTAACATTTATTTAATATGATGGATGTTGTTGTTCTCTTAAAAGGAAAAACCACTCACAAATGAACATGGCACTCACTTTTAAGGTTCAAGTTCTTTTGTGGTCATCATGCCCAGGCATCTGTGTGCCATGAGATCACTCATTTTTTTCCACCATTTTCTTTGCTCCAACTCCAGACAAACCATAACATGATGTCATTTGGCCTTCATTTCTCAGAAGCTCACCATTCACATGGTGATTCTGCCTCCATTTTTCTTTTTATTTTAATCCATGTGCTAGGAGACTTTCTTGGGTATAACAAACTTGAAGCATAAATGACATTGATAACTACAAACTGTGCTATTTATGGTTGTCTGCTTGCCATCAGATGGTAAGCACTTCTCTAAGTCATTTTAGATTGCCTTTGATCTGTCATTACCATCTTGGCAACTTTAATGATACACACATTGACCCCAAGAACACCTGAGTCCTTAGCTTAGAATGTTCTGAGTTGCCCTTGACCTATGTTCATCAAACTGTTGTTTTCTCTTCCTTGGAAGCAACAGTAGTTTATGCCAAAATGATTTAAAATAATGCTTGAGTCATGTTAAAGTAGAACTTGTTGGAAAGGAATAAGAAACAAAATTGATTTTCCTTTTCACATGTTTGTGCAATAAAAAGTGAGAGAGATATTATTCTTTTGACCATGTAAAGTTAATGTTGCTGGATAGGGATGACTTTCATTTATGACTTAATTTGATAGTTAAGAAAAGAATTGTGTTTTGGACTATTTCATTAATTTACTTGTTTTAAGGAGATGCCCAATGATTTGTGCTTATCCAGCATCTTCACAGTTCAGTATAGTAATATAATAGTAACTAAATATGTAGCTATGTGTTCTAGATTTTCACTTCTCTACTTCCCTCAGCATCAAGTGTCTCACAAGGATAGTGGTAGGGCAACTCACTTATTGACACAACATGAGAAAGTGCACCATATATTCCTACTCCACCATACTATTCCCAAGTTTTTTCCTTAACATCTAAACATTTTTTTTTCAAAGGCAAGGACTTGACTTTGCACAAAACTTTTACTGAGAAGTTAGGAATATGGGATATTAAATGTGTAGCTCCTCTTCATTACTTTCTTGCTATGGCTAAACAAAAGTTTGTAAGCTCTACAAGGTGTAGTCTCCTCATATACAAAATATGAGTGATGGTGTCTGTCATGCGGTGTCATTTCAGAGATTAAACATCATGGGAATGCATGTTGGTAGGATAACATGCATGTTGGTAGGATAACATGCATTTAGCATAAAGTCTTATGTATCCAGCAATAAGACCTTAGGAGTAAATTACCATATTTTCCTTGCATTGCCCTAGAGACACAGCATTCATTATGTACTAAGTAGTCTTTTAAAACATTATATATATATATGAATATGTATGAATATATATATATATATATGAAATCAATTAATTGTCATTAGAACAACCTTGTGAGTTATACTTTTTATTCCCATTTGACAGTTGGAGAAACTAAAAACAGTTAAGTTAGTTACCTATGCAAATACAGTAGATATGAAATAGTATAAATGGAGCTTGTGTTTCTGTACTGAGAGTCTGTGTCCCAGAGCCTGTTTATTGTGAAGCTTTATACTGTTTCCAATGGGTATAGCTGCCATTGCTGTCAATGGAAATTTCCTTTGTATTTATTCATCTTGTCTTACTAGTCAGTCTCAGTTTCTATGACTATTTTTTCACACCTCCTTTGGTATTTTCCTTCAATAACACAGCATTACTTAATCTTATCAATCAATCTATCTATCTATCTTTCTACCTCTCTTTCTATGTCTATATATAATTTATTCTCTTTATATCTCAATATTAGGCTCATCTCTCATCTCCTCCTGGTCCCTCCTTTTCATTCTTCCCTCATGCCCTATTCCCCCTTCCCTGTCCCTCAAAAAAGTATTCCCCCACCTACAAACCCCAGCACATCCAGCGGGTACATATCAGGACTGTGTACTTCCTCTTTCTCAGTATTATGGCAAGGTGGCCCTGTCAGGGCAAAGTGATCTAAAGGAGACTCTGTCAGAGACAGCCCTGGATCCCCTTTCTAGGGAACCCACACACGGGTTAAGTAGCTCATTGGATATATATGTGTGTGGAGAGAGCCTAGGTCTAGTCCATGAATGGTCCCTGGCTCATGCTTCAGTATCCCTAAGCCCCTTGGGCCCAGGTAAGTTGTGACTGTTGGTCTTTCTGTGGAGCTTCCTTCCAGGTCCTTCTATCCTCCCTCCAGCTCTTCTATAAGGCTCCCTGTGCTCTTCCCATTGTTTGGCTGTGAGTCACAGTTTCTGTTTGATTCATTGCTGGGCGGACCCTCTCTCTATATAACCAGCATGGTGGTTTTTGTTTTCACATTGTAATATTTCCAAGCTTAATTAACTGTCTCAAAGCAATACCATTACCTATTTTCCATATATTTTTCTAAGCTTACTCCTTCCCCCTCATTTCTATGATCCCAGAATATTTTAATGACTTGAGGTTATCATGAAGATGTGGCAAACTCATAATTGTTCAACACCCATTGACTTAATAGTATTTCTATGAATTGCTAAATGATGTGTCCTTAAAAATAATTTTAAGCAGACATCAACCAAGAAGGTCTTTTTTCTATCTTTAGTCCCCTTTCCTCAATTCTACAGGTGATTTTATTTACAATTACTAAGCAAGAATCATAGAAAGTATACTGTGAAAAACTGATAGGCACAAATATGGAAAGTGTCCTTTACCATGCTATCATGATATTCAAATTGCTTTAGGAAAATATTTATGAGACACATCCATGGGCAATTAAACCAAACAGTAACTCTTGATTCTCCGTTGGAACTCTTGATTGAAAATGTTGGAACAGTCTAACACTAGTTTCATTCATGTATCAAACAAACAAACCTCTCCCCAGAAGAAATTAGAATAGCATTTTGTGATCAACAAAACTCACAGTTTCTTCCCCCAAGACTTCCATTTCTTCCTTCTCTCAACATCTATCCCTTTTCATTAAGTTCATGTTTGTCAATAAATATTTGGCCTTAATATACACGATCCATTTACACACGACTCATCAAAATGTTTTGTAAGAGAAGTTTATTGTCCAAGGTACCTCCTGGGCTATTTTGTGGAACTTTAAGGTATGTTATTTTTCTGAGAGAAGATTTTAGTCAGCTCCAAATTAAAGACAGACAGACAGACAGACAGACAGACAGACAGACAGAAAGAAAGAAAGAAAGAAAGAAAGAAAGAAAGAAAGAAAGAAAGAAAGAAAGAAAGAAAGAGGAAAGAAACTACAAATGACTTGGGACAATTAAAACATGTAGTTTTATATTCAGGTCAGAGTATGGTTTTCAACTTCTTCCTGAGGGTAAAATCTAGGAAGTAGTTACTCTACAGCCTGACCCTAGAAATCCTTATTAAAAATATCATATGGCTGTCTAGGCTCCACTGGGATTCCCCACCCCATCCCCATGAGTGTCTTGAATGTTCCAAAGTCAGAAAGCACCATATCCCACATAACAACTAAGCTGCAGTGAGAAGTTTGGTCAGGGTGATGTTTGGATCACTGCCAGGTAGGGCACATAAGTGTCTCAGCCACCTGGTCTCTTTCTTCCATTTGCACCAGGTGGTCAGGCTGAGGCTGTGCATGGGGCAAGGGAGCCTTAAGCTATGATAATATAATCCATGTGCCCCAGCAAAAATGTCTTTGGTTTTGCTGTATGGCCCTGAGTCATTTTTCAAAGACTGCAAATTATATTTTAGAAGCTCAACAAATAGTTCATTGTACAACTGACTTGGGCACTTAATTAGAAACTGCAGTACTTTGCTCATTGTATGTAATATTATAATGGCCCTTTTCTTTCATTATCCAAATATTGAAGCTAATTTATCTTATAAGATGTCTTGTGCACTACACTACAGAAATACTGTGGCTATTTACAAGTTAGACAATTATGGCCTCATTTGAGAGAGAGAAGAAAAAACTTTAGAGAACACTTCCTTAATATTTCTTCCTGACCACTTTCTCTAATCCATACCAAACCACAGGATGTCCTAACTTTACAACACCCACAATAGCAACAAAGTCCCCTTCTGGTTGCAAAGCACTCTTGGAGGCTTCTCTTTTGGAAGTCCATTTTTTCCTTCTCTGTCATTACAAGTCACTAGGGAGAAATTATCTTACTGTTTCAGAGCCAGAGAACAAAAACTGAATCCCCCCACCTCTATGGATGTGTTGACACCAGGGCATGCTGATTTATCATTCCCAAGTCTTATTACCCTCTGTACTCATCATGGACTCTTAGAGAAAGGAAGGTAGACACATATTCCTTGCCTGTAACTATCTTGAAGAGAACTAGAAACTTAGCTATCTAATGCCAAACATCTGGATACATGAATACATCCTCATGTTCCCCCTTCTTCATTCCACTTTCAGCCAGATGTTTGACATTACATACAAAAACACCTAATGTTTCTAAAAAGAGTCTCAAAAATATGATTCTTCAGATTAGGAACAAGAGAGGACAAAGACCTAAAAAGATATCATTTAGTGTGTGCCATTTGCAACTGTTAGAGACCTCAATGAGTTGAAGTCACAAAATCTCAGAATATAAGAAAAAATCTTTGAAACTTGAAACTGTAAGACAAAAACAAAATGACAAGTCAGTTGAGAACAAACATATGGCCCATATTACCCCAGATGTACAGGATGAGGATGCAAATACTAATTCAACAATATTTATATACACTCACCGATGATTGACAAAGTTATTAAAGGAAACAAAAATATTTTGGATACACTGCTAACTCTTTGACTTGGGTGTCATAAAGAACAATGATGACTTTTAGCACACATGCTGAATCCACAAGCTTTATATGCATATGCTGAGCTGTCTGAAAACCAGTCTGGAAATTGTTGCTTGTACGGTAGCCTCTTAGAATTATTTGTTGAATGAATATTAATACTTAAAGTACTTTAAACTACACAATTTCTTGCATGTGTGCTCTTGCTTTATTATTATTATTATTATTACATGGATAATATTATTATTATCTTTACATGGATAATATTATTATTATCTTTACATGGAGAAGGAAGATTCCCAACAGAATTGAGATGAAAGTAGTATGGGAAAAGAATGTCTTTTGTTTGTTTTTATTGTTTCTCTCTCTTTTTTTAGACAGTTTCATACACATACAAAATGCATTCTAACTACTGGCCTCAGTCTTTTTAAAAACTCTTTCTCATTCCAACCAGCCTGCCATCTTACTTACCAATCCATTATGGATTTTAGTTTTGCTTTGTGACCCATTTAGGTTAACCAAACACTACTGTGTGAGCACTGGATGAAAACTATCTATTGGAGCCTGTTGAGGTCACATATAGGTACATAACTGAAGGCAACAATTCTGGGGAAATAATTTAAATGGTTTCTATAGTCAGACTTGTCTCAAGTAATAACTCAATTAACTGCAATATTTAGCACTTTAGTTAGTAAAACTAACCAAAATCTACTTTACATGTATGTTAAACAGGAATAGTGAAGGTGTTTACTTTGCTGACTTTTTGTGAGAAGAAGAGACAGTCCATGTCATGTACGCTGACTGATGCCTAGCACATTATAGCTGATAGATATGCAGTAGCTACTACTTGAAGATAAGAGAGTTTGTTTGTATATACTTACAGCATCTAATTATCATACAAAGTATGAATGGTTAATTATAGCACTAGAAGTCAAGAATTTTTCTGACCCCGAAACTGTGTTCTTTACATATGCTTAGCATATGCTATTTGGCCAGAGACAAAAGACTGGCTTTCCTGAAAGAAAAAAAATCTGGCATTTGCTGTCTGAAAGAGCTCTTCAATACAATGACAAATATGAGGTCTATAACTCATTAAGCACTGTATATTTTAAATAGACTTCTGTTTGCTTTATGATAAAAAGATCTAATTTATTTTTGATTGATGACAGTCAACCATATGTTTAAATATCTGAGCTCACCACATACTTCTTAGAGATGTTTGCCCTTTAGTAAATAGATTGTATCTATAGTTATAAGTAACAACAAATATTTGTGTTCATATGAGCTGTGTTATGAGTAGAAGAGGATTGGAACGAATGATGTGCAGGAGTACCCCACTAATATCCATGCTTTAAATAAAAGCAAACACTGCCAAACAAGTTTAGCATAAGGAGTAATCACTGTTCTTTCAAGATGTTTTATAAAACAAACTCGATAGTGTGTTTGGATAATAGAGGAAAGCGACCGCTATAAGATCTTTTTGTTTCGGCAAAGCACAAACACTGAAAAATCTTTCATCATAAGAATTTGAAATTAAGGCAAGAAAGTGTACAGTCATAATGCATTTGATATTACCTTCCTCTAAATATAAGTTATGTTTTGGCTACATGTAATTAAGTACCTTGATCGGAATTGCTTGTTCTGTCTTTTCTCTTACCAGCTTCCTCTCTACCATAGCCACAACACAGAACATGTGTGTTAAATTATATAGCTATGCTAAAAATTAGATTGTGCTCATTAATTAGTGCAGTGTGACAATCACCACAAACCATTTGAACAGTAAAATATATTATACATGGAAATTCTGTGAGGTGACTGGTCAGCTCTATGTTGGCTTCATTTAGCAGCTCAGTTGGGCCCACAGTCAGAATAACCACTCTTGGGTGTGGTTGGTGCTTCAAAACCTGTATTTGATCAGTTGCATGTCTCCATTATTGCGCAGCTCTACTCAGATTTACCCTCATGCTTATGTCTTAAATGTACCCAAGAGCCAAAGTGAAGGCAAGTTTCAGTAAGCGATGTCTTTCTTCCCTTGTTTTTCTTATTTATTTATTTATTTATTTATTTATTTATTTATTTATTTATTTATTTATTTATTTATTTACTTATTTACTTATTTATTTATTTATTTTTATTTTTTTATTTTTTTGTTATCAATCACAGGTTAGGTAC
>JAQQSO010000646.1:228-12990 GCA_028658305.1 Pachyuromys duprasi
CTCTCTCTCTCTCTCTCTCTCTCTCTCTCTCTCTCTCTCTCTCTCTCTCTCTCTCTCTCTCTCTCTCTCTCTCTCTCTCTCCCTCCCTCCCTCTCTCTCTCTCTTTTTGAGACAGGGTTTCTCTGTGTAGCCCTGGCTTTTCTGAAACTTGCTTTGCAGAACACGCTGGCCTAGAACTCACAGAGCTCCACCTGCCTCTGTCTCTCCAGTGCTGGGATTAAAGGCGTTTGCCAACACACCCAGCTGAGGGAATCCTTTGTATTACTAAAGAGATGGACAGGGTCTATTGCCAAAACAATCAGACCCCAAATCTAAGTACCTCAATCCAGCAAAAGCTTGTTTTTCTCACATATCACATTTGGCTCTCCCATAGCAGTGTGAATCCAGCTGCTTCCATCTTGAACTAAACCCATCCAAACATGTGGCTGCCCATTCAACACAGCTTCTGGAGAATGTGTGGAATCATTATAAGGTCCAGGCTGTGAAGTGGCTTACATCACTTTCACATACACCCCACAGACCAGAGCTAGCCACATGGTCTTCACTTCACTGCCAGCAAGGCAGGGCCATGGCAAGGAGCACACAGGTGCTGGGTAAATGTAGCTGTGTTGGTGGGTTCCCTGGAACTTACTCCTACAGCGTACTCCAGGATGCCTTCTGGCTGACTATTGAGTCTTATGAGAACCATTCTTGGTTATCAAGTTGATTACATCCCAAGTGGCTGGGTCTGCCTGTAAGGGATTTGTCTTAATTAAATCATTTGAAGTGGGAAGACCTACCTTTAAGCTGGATCTCTTGAGGTGGGAAGATCCACTTTTGATCTGAGCTGCACCTTCTGGTGGCAGCCTATGTAAAGGACGCAGAGTAAGGAGGCCTTTGCTCTTGGCCTGCTTGCCCTCACTCTCACTGGCAAGTCCATTCCTTCACTGGTTTTAGAGCCTTCTTCTTTGGGACTCCAGTGTAGATTGAAGACCAGTCAGACATCCAGCTTCATGAACTGAACAAGGACTGGATTCTTGGACTTTTCATTGGTAGACAGCCATTGCTGGACTAGTTGGATCACAGCCTGACTAAATGAGTATGGTTCCAGTTTACCCTCCTATGCTTCTCTAGCAGCTGCACTCCATTGTTCTCTGCTATATAGCCAGAGCTGACTGTCTTCATGATCAAGACACACCCAGTGGCTCTGCCCCAAATTTCCCCAAACCCAAATATTCATTTCTGGGAAAGCCTCATAACTTAAAAAAAAATGTTGGCTGCTATTCATAAGAGCATATAAAGGCATGTGAGTAGCAATATAAAATTAGCTGTGTCCAGATCTTTGCCAGCTGTTCTGTGGCCTGGCTTGGCAGCTGTCTTCCCTGAAGTTCCAAGGCGCTGTCTTGCTCCACCTCCTCTCTGAGACGCATGCGCCAAGTGAGGGGGAAAGGAAAGTCCACTGGCATTCTGTCCTAACTTTTGCAAACTTCTGGACTTTAAGTATTCTTACCTTGAGGTTCATATGATTGTGGAGACCTTATGGGCTTAACAGCTTGGAGCTGGTGTGCAGGGTGCATGTTCTTGGATGGAAATTTTGCATACAGAAGCACAAGTACAATTTGGAATTTGATCTGGTGTCAACAGCATGTTGTCCCACAGCAGGATGCCAATCTAAAGGACAGGAAAATTTTGTTTGCTGACCAGAAAGAACTGTCTAAAGTCGGGAGAGCAAATGGGCTCTGCCTTTCAGGTCACTTTAGTGGACTGGCTCTGCACCCAGAAGACAGCAAACAAAAGCAAGAAGCCCAAAGGGCCCGCAGCATCAGTGCTGTGTGTCTGTCTATGAGCTCATGATTCACTCTATTTGCTTTAATACAGGATCTTGCCATGAAGCCCTGCTGGTTTTCAATTAACAGGAATCTTCCTGTCTCTGCCTCTCAAGTGGTAGGATTACGATGTCATTCAGCATGATTATTTTTTTTCAACCCACCCCCCCCCACAACAAAACAACAACAAGCAAAAACAAATGGACTATAATTGTGGCCCCTTAGGTTTTTTTTTTTTTTTTTTTTTTTTTTTTTGGTTCAGTGTTTTAACATGAGCATCTTTTACAGAGCTTTATATCAATGTTCTCCTTTCAGGAGATTATAAAACAAGCCTTTTAAAAACAAACAAACAAACAAACAAAACCGGAAAAAGCACATCCCATGTAGCCAAACCAAAACATTGAATTTCTAATATGCCAGCCACCCCACCCCCAAGTGCTAGAATTGCAGCTGTGTACCAGCACACCTGGTTTTATGGGGTGCCAGGAGAAGAACCCAGGGCTTCATGCACCCTAGACGCTCTGCCAAATGAGCTACATCTGTAGTTCCAAATTAGGCATCTCACAGGTGCCCAATACTCTGACCACAATGGAGGAAGACAGATATCGAAAGCAAGAACTGATAATCCATATGGCACAGTCAATCCATATGGTCCATTCATTTGTTCCACAGATATTTATTGAGGCCTGATACAGACCATGAGCTGTGTTTACTGCTGTGCGGCATCAGAGGACAAGACCACCATCTGAGGAAAGAACAGGAACTTTTCCAGGTTCCTTTGTTTTTTTTTTTTTTTTTTTTTTTTTTTTACCACTTTGTCCATAGTTTTATTTAGCAAAACAAAAAAATGCATAGCATAACATAAAACTCACCTCTTTAGGTAGGGGCAGAAGAGAAGGCTCAGTAGTTAAACTGTGCTCTTGTAGGGGACCTATGAGGTCCTTACTGCCCACAGAGCAACTCACAACCCTCTCTAATGCCAGCTCCAGAGAACCTGCCGCTCTCTTCCAACCTCTGCAGATCTCAGGCATGCACCCAAAGCACATACATATGTTCCTGGCTGAGAAGTGACACCCAAACCACTCATACAGTGGTCTCAGCCAGGTATTGATGGTTTATTAAGATGCCTCTGCAAGCTTATCGATCAGGGCCACAGTAAGAACTTGGGAGCCTAACCATGACATCTATAAGGTCTCACAGCACGGTTTTTATAGAAAAACAACTAAATGCAAAAGATATTTGGCCTACTAGGCTAAGTATTATGAGCTAACCTTTAAGGTGAGGTAAGTGAAGGTCTTCCAGAGTGCAGGCCAAATGGCAACCAGGTATATAAATAACAAGAGCACAGCCAGATAACCAACTATGAGTTATGACACTATTGAATCATACAAAATATAAGGTCAGCTTGATCCTCTGGCAGGGTATGTTGGTATAGGTTCACTTGGTTCCTTGGCAGAGTTTGTTATTGTCGGCTACGACTAACTACTTTTAGGAAGCAAGGTTAGAAGTTTAAAAATTTGAATTTAAGGCCACAGAGGAAGACAATGCAGCCAGTCCTGATGAGACCTGATAGGCTAGGATCAGATAGAAGGGGAGGGAATCCTCCCCTATCAGTGGACTAGAGGAAGGGTATTGAGGAGAAGAGGGAGGGAGGGAGGGTGGGATTGGGAGGAGATGAGGGAGGGGGCCACAGCTGGGATACAAAGTGAATAAATTGTGATTAATAATAAAAAAACTGAGAAAAAAATAAATGCATACAGGCAGTTTTATCATACATGTTAATTCCACACATGAGCAGGTCCAGTAGAGATCTGCCAAGGACAGAATCAGAAGAACCTCTTGCCACCAATCAGGAGAAAAATGAATAAATAATGTCAAATTTTTTAAACATTGAAGTTAATTTCACCTTAGAAACAAAATGGAAGCTCACATGGCTGCAGTTATAGCTCAAAGAAGACTTCAATATTCCAGACTTCAACAACATATACATGTAAGCAAATAGTCAGACACTTAAAGCAAATAAAATCGATAAATCTTTTAAAAGCAAGCAACCACCACTGTAAACAGCCAGTTTCCTGGCACTAAATGCAGTCACGGCAGCACTGCCACTCACATCCAGAGCCCTTTACCTTCCCAGACTGACACTCTGTATGTAGACGAGTGACCCCTCTGCCTCGGCCTCCCAGGCAGCAAAGACTACAAATAGCACGACTGCACTTGGCCTCTGTTTCATTTGTTCAGTTGCTTTTCTGCTTCGTTCTGTTCATAAAGTCTCCTGTATCCCAAGACAGTACCAAATTCATTATGCAGTCTGAAGATAATCTTGAACTTTTCATCCTTCTGCCTCCAGCTTCTGAGTGCTACCATCACACGCATGTGCCGCAATGCCCAGGTGGACGGTGCTATGGATAGAGGCCAGAGCTTTATGCAAGCTATAAAAGTACTCTACCAATTGAGCTGTACTCCCCGCCCAATGCTCGCATGTCTCATGCCACTCCTAGGATGCTCTTCCATGCCTTTCTAGAAACTATTTTTTTGTTTGTGTATTGACATTTTGTCTGCATGTATGTCTGCGTGAAGGTGTCAGAACTCCTGGAGCTGGGGTTACAGACAGCTGTGAGCTGCCATGTGGGTGCGTGGACTTGAACCCAGGTCCTCTGGATGAACAATCAGTGCTCTCAATCACTGTGCATCTCTCCAGCCTCTCCATCCCTCATTTGAGTTTCAAAATTTTCAAAGTGATACAAGTATGTGGTTGTCCAAATACTAACACTGTAGAAAGGTGTGAGAGTGGTCACTTACAGCATTTCTGTAGTTGCCTCAGCATTCTGAGTGGGACATTTCATTGCTTTGGCTGGCTGGTGTTCAGGTCAATTTTGATTGGAGCAGACTGTTGCCCAGACTGCCTGCTATATGTGAAGGCAGCATGGGTACCAGTCACCCACATAGTGCTGGCTAGCTAATGGCATGTTGCTAGGCCTAGTGGGGCCTGGCAGGGAACTTGTACTTCAAGCAACTGTGACTGTCCGGTGGAGGCAGAGAAAGAGTGTTTGCCTTGTCTGTGCACAGGCATGAAAGGCTGAGGAGTGCCTTGGGCTGGTCTTGCCAGGGTTGCCTCATAGCTCTACCAGCTAGCCTTTACCTCCAAAGTCCACTGTGGCTCAGGCCCATACTCCTTATAAGTACATGGACACCTCTGACTTGGCTATGGCTGGACACACACAAGAAGTTGCAGATGGACTCATTCATTTTGTTTGTTTTACATTTATTCATGTGTGTGTGTGCACGTGTGCATGTGTGTGGTATGGGGCTTCACTTGATATCCTGGTCATTTTACCTCCACTTCCCAAGTGCTGGGATTATAGGGATGCACTGTACCTAAGGAAATGTGATGTTTTGGAGGGGGAAGCTGGAGCCCTCAGATGCTAGGTTGCTGAAGTGCTGGGATGGATCCTGGCATACTGGTTGGGATGCTGGATGCTGGGATGCTTCAGTACCATGATACTGAGAGATGGAGCACTAGCCAGATCTGCCCTCACATCCTCATTCTCTTGTTCCTTTTCTTCCCCTTTCAGTTACTTTGCCATCGACATCCTCTGAGCATCTGCTGCCCTGTCAGAACTAAAGCCATGATACTGGGGTACAGTGGGAAGGGTGTGCCCTTCCCAGGCCATGCCTAAGTGCTTCTAAGGAAATAGGGACTAGCCAGAACAGGTCAGTGCATGGACAAACCCAGCTTATGAAAACCAAGTAACTTCAGTGTTTCTGATTAACCAACTGGAACGGCAGAGTCCCAGGCCCTACCCCTTCCTTCTACTCTCCAAGGATTCAAGAACAGCTCTATAGAAGCTCACTTCCAATTGGGTGGTACAGAGGGATCAGCCTTCTAGCATCCATAAGTGGACAAACAACTTTCCCACAGTGGCCAGCCCTCCCTCTCTGCCTATGAAGCCCCCTTTTTTATACTGGGAAAAGCTTTGTGTACAGGCATGTAACAGCCAAGTCTGTTTCTGCCATGCTCTGGGTTCCAGAGAAGAGCAGAGTGGAGTCTTGGTACCTGAGGCAATGTCTGGCAAGGCACAACCTCTTATCAGAGCTTCCTGCTCAGCTGGGACCCCTCCAGAAGTTTGGAGGCAGGGCTGGCTGCAATCCATTAGGGGCCCCAGTGGAAGAGCCTGGCTGGAGGCCATCCGAGTGGGAAAACAGCTCTCTAGTAGGGCATTTTGCCAAGTCATGGGAGAGGTCTGAGCAGAAAGACCCCTGAGCCAAGAGTAGGGAAGGGAAAGCTGGTGCCCTGCTTAGCAAGGCTGGCCCACCTCAGCTGCCTTGTTCCCTTTCTGAACCACCAGTTTTCTCAGGGCCTTTCCCACCCTCCTCCACATGAGCATACAGTTGTTAGGAGCCTGAACTGAAAGTCCCCTCCTCCCCAAATTAAAATTCAACACCTAAGTGTGGTATTTTTGCCCTTGGTCCACCTGCCCCATATTCTAGTACATGCCCAATGCAGCTGCCCACGGTGTCTTTCCCTTGTGGCTCACTCATGCATGGAACTAGTAAGCATCTTCTTTCTCCTGGTCCTGCCTATCAACCTAGAATGCCTAAGCATCTTGCACTGGACTAAGTATTCTGGGAAGGGCATCCATCAATCGATTCATCCTTCCTTCATCTATCCTTTCATTCAATGCCCCCCTCCTCACCTTAATGGCATCTTCTGGGGTGAAACTGGGATGTCAACCACATCTCAGAAAAATAATTTCAGGACAGATCTGTGTGGAACAGAACTAGGTTTATTATGTAGAGGTGAGAGTAAACATGTGAGCACACACATTAAATCTAAGCATGGACAGTCTTATCAATAACTAGCGTAACTTTATGGCTTCCTGATATTGTGTTCAAAGGTCGTAATATTATTCTTTCTTTTCTTCCTTCCTTCCCTTTATTTTCTTTCTTTTTCTTCCCCTTCCTCCCTCCCTTCTTTCTTTCCTGTCAGGGTTTCTCTGTGCAGCCCTGGCTATCCTGGAATTGCTCTGTAGACCAGGCTGTCCTCCAACTCATCCACCTGCCTCTGCCTCCTGAGTACTAGGACTAAAGGCATGGGCAACCATGCCCAGAGGTTTGTTTGCCTTTTTTTTTTTTTACAATTTTCATTTGTTTAATGAAATGAAATAATAAGATGTTAAGAGATACTTTGCTCGGATCTGTGGTGGACAGAAGTGTGGATAAGGTTACAAAGGTCTACAGCCGTAAGCATGGTTCACATATTGTTTATAACACTTTGAGATAACTTAGAAAAATGAGTCTTTCCTCTGTAGCAATCTTTACTGATTTTGTCAGTTGTGTGATAAACCTAAACTAGATCCTATGGGGGAAGGACTGCTTCTATTTCCCACATCTCCTTGGTTTTCCTGTCTCTCTAACCAGCCTTACCTGGAACACAAAGGCATTGTAGACATCCCAGTAGAAGAGAATGTTTGCATCCAGGAATGCATACGAAAACCAGCAAAATGATGGAGGTGGGTTAGAGAAGGGCTCGGAGCTCTGGATGCTAAGTCAGCAGAGATAGAATAGGGATCTTTGGCCTCTTTGGGCCATGTTGGAGGAAGAATGGTCTTGGAGCTCACATTAAGAACATGAAATTTGCAGGTAAATGGTCGGGACTGGAAAAGATCATCCTGAGTGAGGTATCCCAGAAACAGAAAGATACACAGGGTATATACTCACTCATAAGTGGATATTTGACATATAATATAGGATAAACCTACTAAAATCTGTACACCTAAAGAAACTAATCAAGAAGGTGGACTGTCTAAAATGCTCAATCCCCATTCAGAAAGGCAAAGAGGATGGACATCAGAAGGAAAAAACAGGGACTAAGGTAGGAGCCTGCTACAGAGGGTCTCTGAAAGGCTCTATCCTGCAGGGTATCAAAGCAGAGGCTGAGACTTATGGTCAACCTTTGGGCAGAGTGCAGGGAATCTTATGAAAGAAGGGGGAGATAGTAAGACCTGGAGAGGACAGGTGCTCTATAAGGAGAGCAACAGAAGCAAAAAAATCTGGGCACAGGGGTCTTTTCTGAGACTGATACTCCAACCAAGGACCATGCATGGAGATAACCTAGAACCCTTGCACAGATGTAGCCCAGGGCAGTTCAGTGTCCAAGTGGGTTCCATAGTAGTGGGAACAGGGACTGCCTCTGACATGAACTTATTGGCCTGTTCTTTGATTACCTCCACCTGAGGGGGGAGCAGCCTTACCAGGCCACAGAGGAAGACAATGCAGCCACTCCTGATGAGAGCTGATAGACTAGGATCAGAAGGAAGGAAAAGAAGACCTCCCCTATCAGCGGACTTGGGGAGGGGCATGGGTGGAGAAGGGGGAGGGAAAGTGGGATTGGGAGGGAGCTACAGGGGGATACAAAGTGAATCAAGTGTAATTAATAAAAATTAAAAAAATAATAAATCTTAAAAAAGAAAAAAAGACCAGAAAGGATGCGCCCCCAGGTGGAGAGTAGTGGGGAAGGCTGGGGCCTACAGCCTACAGCAGCAGGAAGTGGGACGATGTAGCTCCCATCTGCAGGGCCTTGGAGAGTTTGTGAATTGTTCGGCTCTGAGTTGTGTTTGGAGCGTTTTCAGCAGCTAGAGTCACCTCGAGTCCTGGGCTGGGTGTCTGAGAAGTTTCCTACTTATCCCCTGAGTCCACTGGGTTCGGGTGCTCATGGGCACACTGTGTATTGGAGGCGGAAAGAGTTTGGGAGAGGAATGTGGACAGGGAATGAAATGCATAACATAGTGCGCTGATGGTCTAGAAGAGAAGGGTGAGATGCATGAAATGGGGGCGACCATACCCTAAGGAGGGAGTAGAGAGTGATGGAAGCAGAGAATGCCGGGATGGGGTGTTGTGTGGAGGGGGTAGTCAGCCCATCCTCCAGGATGAAATGCAGCAAGAGCTGCTACTCTCACTGGAGATGACCGAGGACCCTCCCAGGGTGTTAAGGGAAAAGGGACATTTCAGAAGAAGAGGGCTGAGATTCAAAGGCCAGGGGGAGGTATGAGGCGGGGAGAATGCTTTTGAGCACTGTGTACCAGATTGTCATGAGCAGAAGGTAAGAAATGTGTCCCAGCTGATACCCAAGAGCAAGGCTGGGTGTTGCTCCTGCGTGTGGCTCCCAACATTGCTAGGGCCTGGCACACAGTGGCCCTCATCACATGGAGGCTTCTGTGAGGAACTCAGCACTCCATCTTCTCTTACTGCTTCTGGTGTCTGTACAGGAAATCTGGCCTCGCTGGGTAGATGGTGCTGTTCCACGATCAGCTGTGTCCAGGCAGAGCTGGGCTGGAATTGGGATCCTGGCATCTTTCACCCCTAGCCAGGACATGCTAGAGGGTTGGCCTCTAGTGGCATCTTGCCAGGGAAACTGGGGAAGTGAGAGCCATGGAGTAGGGAATTGTGGGAAGGCCATCAAGGGAGGCAGGACAAGCTTTGCCTGAGTCTTTGCTGAGTGAGTCCCAATCCGGGGATCCTCTCCTCTCCTGCTGACACTGTGAACTCCTGGCTTTGGGGTTCTCTCACCCAACCCCAGAACCTACAGCTCTCCCTCTCTTGGCCAGCCAGCCACCCGGCCTTTGGGATTTCAAGGCTGTAGAGAAGACATCGTAAGTGGGGATGGGTGAAGAAACTGCCGGTCTGTTCACTTGAGCCGCTGCTCAGCCTTCCTTCTTTCTGGCACTGCTAAAAGGCTCCTAGGAACCCTACACTGCTGTGAGGGTGAGGAAGTTGAATCAACAACTTCAAAACAGAAAAAGCCACTGGAAGAGGTAGTGGGGAGAAGGGTTAGAAGCTTGTCTCAGAGTAGCCCAACTACTAAGCTGAGTTTCTGCTTAGGAAACGCACACTTAGGGGCTCCAGCATGCTGGCCACTCACTGTGCCACGTGAATTCACCCCTTGTGCTCTTTTTACTTTTTGAGACAGTCTTGCTAAGCCGCCCCGCCTAGTCTTGAACTTAAGTCGTCTTGCTTGTAGCTGGGTTATGGCCATCAGATTCCATCAGCTCGAAATTTTGCTAAAGGTGTTACTCAGGAGGGGAAGGAGGGCCACACACCTCTTCCCTTGTGTCCTTTATAATGAACTGTTTCCCATATCCCAGATGCCAGGCAAGTGTCCTGCCGCTGAGCCACAATCTCCAATCCCCCTTGGCCTCTTTGTACAACCCGAAATCTCTGGAAACACAAGAACAGTAAGCTAGGCCAGCACAGCGTACTGTGCTTTTTTTGCAGCTAAAGATAACTGTGGACTTCTCAGCCTCCTGCCTCCACGCTCCTGAATGTCAGGGATGACAGCTGTGTGTCACCATTTCCAGTTTCATGCAGCACTGGGAGCCAATCCCAGGGCCTTGTGCATGTTAGGGAGACATTCTGTCAACTGAGCCACAACGCCAGCCCTGCCTTATGCTTTTATATGTCAGGTCAACTTATACTAGCATCATCCCAACAAGTGATGCTGTAGCTGTGATGTCATTAATTGATCGGGATTCTGCAGCTCCTATAAAATTGTTCATCAAACAACCCTTACAACCCTTAGCAACCTCCACCTCATTATTATTGCTCCCACCCTATCTCTTTCATTAGCATTAAGTCTATGAATTCCACTCCCACTTCCTTATCCATTAATTAATTTAAACCTAGGTATACTATTCATCTTAGCCATATCAAGCCTATCAGTCTACTCAATTCTCTGATCTGGCTAAGCCTCAAACTCAAAATACTCACTCTTTGGAGCCTTACGAGCAGTAGCCCAAACCATTTCCTATGAAGTATCTATAGCTATTATTTTACTTTCAACATTTTTAATAAGTGGGTCCCTAATGCTACAAATATTAACCACTACCCAAGAATCAACATGATTAATTCTCCCAGCATGACCCATAGCCATAATATGGTTTATCTCAACTTTAGCAGAAACCAATCGAAGTCCATTCGACCTAACAGAAGGAGAATCAGAACTAGTCTCAGGATTTAATGTCAAATATGCTGCAGGACCATTCGCCCTATTTTTTATAGCTGAGTATACTAATATTATTCTAATAAACGCCATTTCATCAATCGTATTTTTAGGCCCACTCCAAAATATTAATATACCAGAAAATTTCTCAACTAACTTTATATTAAAAACTTTACTTCTAACTACCCTATTTTTATGCATCCTACCCTCGATTCCGATATGACCAACTCATACATCTTTTATGAAAAAAACTTTCTACCTCTTACATTAGCGTTATGTACATGATACGTCTCTATATTAATCTTTTTAGCAAGCATTCCATCTCATATATAGAAATATGTCTGATAAAAGAGTTACTTTGATAGAGTAAATTATAGAGGTCAAACCCTCTTATTTCTAGAGCTACAGGAATTGAACCTGTACTTAGAAATTCAAAGTTCCCCGTGCTACCTTGACATTTAACCCTAACAATAGTAAGATAAGTTAGTCAAAGCTATCGGGCCCATACCCCGAAAACGTTGGTGTGCAACCCCTTCCCCTACTAAAGATAAACTTCATTATGTTGATTATCATTTATTTCTCAATATTTTTTGGTCCCATAATTACCTTAACAAGTTCCAATCTTACACTTATATGAATTGGCTTAGAAATTAGCCTACTCTCAATTACCCCGTTATTTATAAATAAAAAAACCCCATGATCCATCGAAGCAGCAACAAAATATTTCATCATCCAAGCCACAGCCTCTATAATCTTTCTTCTAGCCATCATCTTAAACTTCAACCAAATAGGAGTATGGACATTACAATCACAAACAAACGACTTTATTCTAATACTTACAACAATTTCTATAGCAATTGAATTAGGACTAGCACCATTTCACTATTGACTTCCAGAAGTAACACAAGGTACTTCACTCCAAACAGGATTAATTTTACTTACTTGACAAAAAATCACACCTTTATCCATTCTCTTCCAAATTCATGAACTTATCAATATTAAACTGATTACCACAATAGCAATTATTTCTATCACAATAGGAGCATGAGGAGGTCTTAACCAACCCAAACACGAAAAATTATAGCATATTCGTCTATCGCCCACATAGGATGAATAGTAGCCATCCTTCCATATAATCCAAACCTCTCTATCCTAAATCTTATTATTTATATTCTATTAACTTCCTCAATATTCATTATATTCATAACCCACTCCCTCACATCTATAAACCTAACATCACTAATATGAAATAAAACCCCAATAATCCTATTAATTATATCCACTATTCTTCTCTCCCTAGGAGGGCTCCCCCCACTAACAGGATTTCTTCCAAAATGAATTATTATTTATGAACTACTAAAAAACAACAACATTATTATAACAACATTAATAGCTATAACCACCCTCTTAAATCTATTCTTCTACACACGCCTAATCTACTCAACTTCACTATTTTCCCTTCTAATATTAACTCAAAAATATTTAATCACCAAGCAAATAATAAAACTCATATACTGTTACCAACCATCTCTGTATTAAGTACAGTTATACTCCCACTCACACCCCTAATAATTTATTGATAAGTTTAGGATACAAAGTCCAAGAGCCTTCAAAGCCCTAAGCAAACACAAAGTTTAACTTCTGTTTAAGGACTGTAAGACTTTATCTTACATCTACTGACTGCAAATCAATTACTTTCATTAAGATGAGCCCCTCATTAGACTGATAGGATTCACACCTACGAAAATTTAGTTAACAGCTAAATACCCTACAACTGGCTTCAATCTACTTCTCCCACCTTAAAGAAAAGGGGCGGGAGAAGCCTTAGTAGAATCATGTTCTACACCTTTGAATTTGCAATTCAATATGAATATCACCTTAAGGCCTGGTAGTAAGAGGACTCAACTTCTGTGTTTAGATTTACAGTCTAATGCTTGCTCAGCCATATTACCTATGTTC